>CM054153.1:6280974-6478474 GCA_028751875.1 Rapana venosa | reverse complement strand
GTGTGATTGTGTGTGTGTGTGTGTGGTGTGTGTATGTATTGTGCGTGCGTGCGTGCGTGGCGTGCGTGCGTGCGTGCGTGCGTGTGTGCGTGCGTGCGTGCGTGCGTGCGTGCGTGTGTGTGCATTTGTTTATTTTAAACTTGTGTTGCCGAGAATAAAACCTGTGCCTTCCGCGACGAGAAGAGCATCCAGAACAGCCAGAAGGAAGACCATCAATATTATTTTTTAATTTCTATTCTCGCACACACTAGCTCCCGTAATCGTATAATAATTCCAGCAAAATGATATGTGCATTGTTGAAAAATGAAATATTTGACAGGATTAATGAATAAATACCCTGACACAAGGATCAGTGGGAACGAACGGGGCGACAAGCACTGAACCAGGAACATCATATTTTGGCTTTTAAAGGTGTGATGTGCCCTTTTCTTTGCGTCAGAATGAAGCTCATCAATATAGATTAGATGAAATATCAAGATTGTGTTAGAATAAAAGAACAGAATGTGTGTGTGTGTGTGTGTGTGTGTGTGTGTTCAATTTCAAATTCAAATACTTTATTTACACCCCACCCCCCCAAAACACACACACACACACACAGAGAAAAATCCAAGTAGGTTACGAACAAATTACGAACAAATGATTAAACATTAAAGGAGAAATGAATAAATGGCAAACATGTCATCAAATAGCTTACAGCACCATCAAAGGCAACGCATTATTTTCGTCATTTTAACGAGACTGATTGCAGCACATACCCCCAGAAATCATCGAGGTGTGGTGCATGTTGTCCCGCTCATCCCAGATTTTCCTCCTGAAATCATTCCCGCTTTGTGCTTAAAAATATTTTTAGATGCCCTTCTGTTCAACTTTTCTGCGCAACTACATCAAAGACACAACCAAAAATAACAATCAACAAATCTACTTACTTGTTTTTTAAGCCGGTACAGAATACGATCATCAACGTCAATAAATTCGATCGTCTGCTTAATTTTAGCATAAGACACTACAGTGCAGACGGGATATAGGGAGGATGCTGTATTTTTCCCTGCTTGAAAACTTAAGTGTTAGTATACTTTTTTAAACAGATTTTTCTACACATCATACAACGACTTGTGTTGCAATAGCATAATAAAAATAATAAAACAGTTTTTAACCATGTTTTCCTTTTACCTTTGTACAAAATGCTTTTTCCCGCTTCAGTTTTTGAATCTCCCCCGCCCGACTTATTACCTGAACCACAGATTTGATGTTTTGTCATTTGTTATTGGTCCAAATTCATTAGCGAACCAATTACAATTGTTCTCACATATCTTTATCCGGGTCAAATCGGAGGAAGGGGGTGAAGGGTGGGGGTGAGTTTCTTTTTTTAACTCCAAACCAGAAAATTGAGAGGAGAAAAATCGGAGGCAGAGAAGAGTTATATTTCTTGATGTGTTCTCGACGGTACCATTACTCCTAAAGTAAACAACTTTGTGTATGGAAGAATATATCAATACAATGAATGAAAAAGTAAATAAATAAATAAATAACGCTCTAACTAATAAAGTATTGTTGCAATGGCTGTTGTTCAGGTCTGTGTGTGAGAGAGAGAGAGAGAGAGAGAGAGAGAGCGCAGCATGTACACCAATATTCCATTGGCAAGTTTTATTCTTGATCCCTTTAGGAACATGCTCACCATTTCTGGAGTATGGCAATACTGCATCAGCTTTGCCTCAATATTTCATGAACCTTTCAATTATCTTAATATAACACGGACATGCTTCAGACAAGCCAGAGAAGAATAAGTTTCACGACTAAACAAAACTGTGCTTTTTGTAGGCTGATGAAAATAAGTCTCGTAAATTATTTTTCCTCTAAGAAAAATGGTATTATTTGAATCCAGAAACAAAAAAAAAAACAAAGTAATAGCAAAGAATTCAAAACAAAAGCCTCCCCCCCCCCCTCTTTCTAGACCCCCGACCACCCTCCTACACCCGCCTTCTGTTCCCCCTGACTGCCAGCCAGCCAACAAGAGTAAGATTGACATAAGTGGATGAATTAACAATAGGGGCTACAGAGATGAGACATCCTCCCTTAGAATTATGTAGATGGATTCAAAACAGGCCCGTCAGTGATGCGGAGACAGTGATATACCTTTTCTTTGATGAGTTAAGGAGGTCATTGAATACTTGATAAACCACTGCACGACTGATGCGAGTACTGACATTAAATCTATCTTGTTTTTGATAATTAAAGGGGTCAATGAATAGTAATAGGCTACTGATAAAGAACACGAGCAAGAATGCGCTCTGATCAAACGGTAAAAAGTTAAACATACTAAAACTGATAATATACTTCTTTGTGAAATTTTATTCCGAAGATAATCGAATAGGCACTCGTGTGCCTTTTGTGTGTGTGTGGTTATATCCTGTCGTCGCCTTCAAAATACTGGCCCCTTAGAGAAGCTGAGGTCTCTGATACCTCGTTCCCCTACTAAGCGCTTTGATTTCTTTTTGCAAGATATAGCACTATATAAATTCCATTTATTATTATTATTATTATTATTACCCCATAGGTTAAGGGGACACCTTTACCTTTTTTACTAGTCCCTGTATGCACTCAAAGGCCTACTCTTCCGAAAGGCTCTTTGAAACAACTGTGCATTCATATTGATGTTGGGTTTTTTCTTCCTTGTGAGTAACTTTATACCAGTATTGATTGGATTTTTCAGTACTTAACTAAAAATGAGAGAGTGGGTAAAAAGAGGCAGGCAAATACCCACGTGTGCTTAGCATTAGAACCATCGTGTATCGGTTTACAAATGGATCACCGTATGCATCAAGTCACTATCGTATTCCAGTCATTTACCAAGAGTGTACTGTAGCCCTTCTAGCCGTCAGCGCCTGGGGTTTATCACAGTTCTTGATTAAACCATTGATGCTGGGGGCAACAGCAAAGTGAGAGGCTGTATGACCAGTGGCTTTTCCACTCATGGAATTCCACTTTACAGCTTAGTCTTTAGTGATCGACTATGACTCTCTGACTAGGAGGCTTGACTTGCACAGTCCTTATGTGCTGCAGCCCTGGGGGCTAGATGGCCTTTGGAGAACATCTCCAACGCTGACTGTCCTTATGCCCTTTTGGCCGAGAGAGTGGGGATGTACTGTGGGCAAGGCATCTCCACTATAATCAAATTTCTGCCCAGTTTCCGAAACAGCAGCTGCCTCCTCTGCTGTTTTGGAGGTCATCGTCGAAAACGACGGACTAACATACACTGTAGCCTCCAGCCGATCGCTGTTGCATTAAACCATTTCGAAGTTTACAATTCAAGGCTCTCCCACCCTCCCCCCAACACACACACACACACACACACACACACACACACACACACACACACACACACACACATACACACACACACTTATATTATATACATCAATCCTTATGTGGACACATGAGCGTGCTGAATCATGATAGTAAATACGTGCACAAGGCCTGGTTGTGTCCATAACATCATAACTGCAGCACACACACACACACACACACCACAAAAAACCCACCCACGCAGAATCTCCAAGTATACTGAAATAAGAAGAAAAAGGATGGGGAAAGGGAGGGATGGGGCAGGAAAACACAAAAACAGGAAGGAGGGGAGGACTGAAAGAGACAAGAGGGCAGGGGGGGGGGGGGGGGGGGGGGGGGGGGGAGGAGGAGAAATCACGGTGACAATCTTAATGGGGATAGTTGCTTTGTGTCACGTAGGAATCTGATTTGTCACACGTGACATCACGGTTGAAATGGAGGGGGGTGAAGTTGGTCTACTGCTGTGCAGGCCTACGTTTTCTTGGTCTTGCTTGCGATCCTGCAGTTAAGTGGGCCTGGCTCTTTAGGGAGTTGTGTGTGTGTGTGTGTGTGTGTGTGTGCGCGCGTGCGTGTGTGTGTGTGCGTGCGTGCGTGTGTGTGCGTGCGTGTGTGTGTGTGTGTGGGTGTGCCTAAGCGTGACCAACCAATGCAAGTGTGACACACATTTTTTTTTTTTTGGTGGGGGTTGGGGGTGAGGTGCCTCCCTCTATCACCTTGGACTTATTTTTACCTGTGTACCTGCGTGTAGCTTTGTCACATCAGTCAGATTTTGCTAATTAAAAGTGCCGCACCTGGATTAGCACCGGTTGGAGGATGGGAAGTGGGGGGGGGGGGGGGGGATAGGTTGGTCCCCCCCCCCCCCCCCACCTGCCCCTAGGATGTAGCAGGGTTATGGTGGGTGGGTGGGTGGGGGTAGGGGAGGATGGAGAGAAGAGTTGATGATCCAGTCCTGAAATGGGAGTTAATTTTCGCTTAGAATCAGATGTCGGTGAAGCCGGACTCTGTGTCTGTGTCTGTCTGTCTGTCTGTCTGTCTGTCTGTCTCTCTCTCTCTCTCTCTCTCTCTCTCTCTCTCTCTCTCTCTCTCTCTCTCTCTCTCTCTCTCTCACACACACACAACACACACACACACGCACACACACACACACACACCTCCCTAAAGCGTCAAATGGGCTGGCTTACGTGCATTAGGCTAACACTTTCACGTCACGGGCAGGTCAAACCAAGCCAGTAGTGGTGGAGCCTACCCCTAGCCCTCCCTGATGTTCCTGCACATCCTGACGTACATCCAGTCAGTTTTTACCCCGTTAATCCTGTAGGGATTATCGTACGATACACTGATCAGATGCAGAAGCCTTAGGCTGGGAAAACTTGTATACTTTGCTTTTGTGTCAGAGAAAGTCTTACTGATACATTATCGTTGTGTGTCTTCGATATTAGTTTGGTCTGATTGATAGGTGGGTTGGTTGGTTGGTTGGTTGGTTGATAGGTTGATTGGGTGGTTGGTTGGTTGGTGGATGGTTTGGTTTGCGAGTTGGTTTAGATTTAATACCTGATGGATGCTGAGAGAGAGAGAGAGAGAGAGAGAGAGAGAGAGAGAGAGAGAGAGAGAGAGAGAGAGACAGACAGACAGACAGACAGATACAACTACAATGACATATAGACAAACAAAGAGACACGGGGAGACTGACACAGACAAACATGGCTACCAGTCAGACACATAAACAAAAATAGAGACCGAGCCAGACAACACAGAGAGAAACAAAGACACAGAGAGAAATCTAGACAAACACAGACAGTCAAAAAAGAAAGAAGGAAGGAGGGAGAAGTGAGGAGTAGAATCATGGTCAGAGTGATTGAGAGGAAAGGAGCCAACGTGAGCTTGGACACACACTTGGCCAGAGAGAGAGAGAGATGGGGGAGGGGGGGGGGGGGAGAGAGAGAGCAAAGAATAATAGAGAGGATGGGATGAAGACAGTGTCAGTTGCGTTGGCCTAATACACAGGATGGGTTTCATCGTCTCCTAGTGTTGGTATTTTTGTCATTGCTCCCTTGTCGCCAAGCACCCGTGTATAGTCTGAACAAAGTTATCATAAAAACAGTCATTGTGGTCGAGAGCTTCTTCTTCTTCTTCTTCTCTCTCTCTCTCCTCTGTATGTGTGTGTTTCTCTTTTTAAGTCACTGTTTGTCTGCATGTCTCTGTGTGTCCCTTATCCCCTTTGATTCCCTGTGTGTGTGTGTGTGTGTGTGTGTGTGTGTATCTGTGTGTGTGTGTGTGTGTAATTTTGTTGATTTTGTTCGTCACATAAAATTGTGTTGTTGTGTGTTTTAAGTTAGCCGTAGATCTGCTTTTTTGTGTGGTTGTTTCTTCTTCTTCTTTTAGTTGTTGTTGGTCTCATTCCAAGGGGAATAGGGGGGGGGGGGGGGGGTCTCTCTCTTCCCCCCCCCCCCCCCACCCCCCATATTTGTGGGTTTTGTTTTCACACTTTTCATTTTAGAATGCTCTCTATTTTCTTTCTTTCATCTCTTTTTTATATCGCTGATTTATTTGTTGCTTTCTTTGTTAAGTCAAATATGTTACTACTGCAACATGGTTTCCTTCACCACGCGCTTCCGGTTTGAAATTTGACTCAATGTATAAATTATGCCCTAAAAAACACTTTTTTGTTTGTTCGAATACAGCACATAAGCAGTTGTGTTTTGTACTCATAATTTTTGTTGCATCCTTTAGTGACTTTTTCAGATTAATCAAGTCTGTTAAAACCAACAAAAACAAACAAAACATTATTTCTAAAAATGCCACTTCAAACTGATAACACACCGCCGGCAACTTTGTGAACGGAAGTGAAACAACACGATTTTGCACCGGTTTCGGTCTTTAGTCATCATAGTAATCTCGGAGTTGCTCAGAGAGGTTAACCACTGATAAAAATGAAATGATACTTAGGACGTACATGTTTATAAAAGTGTGTGTGTGTGTGTGTGTGTGAGAGAGAGAGAGAGAGAGAGAGAGAGAGAGAGACTGTACCGCTATTATAGCTGGCCGACGCCGGTTAGATCTGCCTGCCTGCTTGTAGGCTATTTATAGAACATTACACTGACTGTGACAATAACATAGTTTTTTTAAGTTATGGAAACTGCACGTACGTTGGCCACTTGGCCGTTTGGCTCACTCGGCGCGGGTTCAAACCCCAGTGTCCCTTCCCTCCCCCCCCCAAAAAAAAAAAAAAAAATTAATAAATAAAAAATTCAACAACAAACAAACCAACATGCTTAAGGAAAACACACACACACAACAACAACAACAACAAAATACCCAACAATTGCAAAACCAAAGAAACAATCTGCACGCAAGTAACAAGCTTTCTTTTTTTCTCTTTTTCTTTTTTTAAATATTCGTAAATCACAGGGGTGGAGTGACGATCTTTTATTGCGTATTTTCATGTGCTGTTGTCAGTAACAAAAAAAGCCACCACCACCCCTCCTCCCCCCAACACACACACACACACAGATGACAGTAAAAATTCCTGGCCTACACTCTTCACAAACCTGATGCATTCAGCATCACAAGGCAAGCTTTCACAGGGGAAATGAAGACAAAATTTGTGCCCTTAAGACTAGTAAGAAAATCACATGATAAGTGACCTAGAGTAGACACCTTGAAGAGGGGCAAGCCTAGGTACCCTGGGGGAAGGGGAGGGGGTGGGGAGAACAGGAGCCACTGTCTGGGAACTAGAAAAGCAGGAAAGTGCTAAGTTTCACAACAGCAGTCGTCAATGATGATCGTCTCAGACTGTCGCAGAGTAGTGTGGAACAGAGAGAACGAAGCCTCTCCCCTCTCCCCAGCTGGTTATCGCTGGTGGGTCACATCAGGAAACTGGGTGTTGACAGTAGGCTTCAATGAAAAACAATCGTCACCGGGGCTTGTTAAACTGCAGTAGGCTAACACTTGACCGAGAGGCCTAAGGGCAAGTGTTCAGTGTCGATAATGAAATCTAGGGCCTACTATACAGACGGGCCCCCACTACTGATCTGTCTGTAACTGAGTGGTCCCATACACCCTCTGGCTGCAAAAATCGTGAAGACAACTTTGCCCTCTATAAATTTTTAGAACCACTGGGGACAAATCTAGTGTTAACAGCTGACCAAGGAAGAAGGAAGGGTCAACAGCCAGTGAATGATGGCTGAATGAGATAGATCTTTCTCCTTGTCAACAACTGCGCTGGGAATTGATGCAATCAATAAACAAACAACAACGTCCCTAAACCGTTTGCTTCTAGCTCCAAGCAACCTATCTGATTTCAATCTCTGCAAACAGAAATAAACGTTGCTCAGAATCTGCCTCAGTTTCCTGCAAATATCATTGTTGTTGGGGGTTCCCCCACTTCTGGTTATTTCTCTTGAAAACGGGATCTTCACCTGTGCTTTTTCAGAGGTTTACTTATTTCCACTCGATATTAGAAGACCAAGTACCATTATATTCTTTCCACCAGTTATACTTTTCACAAAATGTTGTTTAACTAGATCTACCTATGTTTCTGTTTATTTGTTCACATGTTTGTTTGTTTGCTTAGGTTGTTCCTTTAATAATGTTTATGAATAACGAGAAATGTGTGTCTTCTGATGATGAATTGATAATAACTTTCTTTTTAAAGAATGCTTGCTATTTGGCTGGAAGATAATGCAGATCCTAGACACAGAATCTCTTCACAGAGCATGTGCTATAAAACTAACAGCCATATTCTAATCTCAGTTTCGTGTTTATTCGGGAGAGGAACAATGAAAAATCACACAACTTGGCTGGGATTAAAAGAGTTTTATACTGTTTTGTTTGTTCCTTCAGCTTTGACTGGGACAGTTGCTTTCAAAGACATAGAGTGTTGCAGAGTCACAGTTGTGATGCACAGTTACGAACACGTTATGTATTGTGTGCTGCTTGTTTAACCTGTGAATGTACCCAGCACCCACAAGCCTGTCCCCTGGTCTCTAGGCTACTGCACTCAGTGCAATGCAGTGGCTGCAGCCCTCCCTGTTGTATCCCTGCATTAGTCACAGGTCAAGCTGTTCCTCACTGTTTGGTTTCCAAACACCTGGCAAACTGAAGCCACACTGAGACAGACAGCTTCACCAGGGGGCAGGAGGGGGGGGGGGGAGAGAAGATAGCAGGGGGCTGCTGGGGGAGGGGGGTGTCCTCGAACCTGCAACCCATTGCATAACAGTGCACCTTCTTTCAATAGTTTGGCAGCCGGTGATGGTAGAGACGGTTTCAGAAAAATAGGCATAAGTAGCACATGCATCCGATGGGGATTAAACAAAGAGGAAGGAAAGACAGGTCCAGGAAAACTCAAAACAAAAACAAACCACTAAAAAAAAAAACCCCAACAAAACGAAGAAAACCAACAAAAACAAAGACAACAACAAAAAAAACCTCAACCACAAACAAAAACAAAAACCAGGGAAATGAGGTGGGGGTGAGGGTGGTTGCAGGCTCTAAAATACACCAATCCTATGGGAGAAACAGCACCCCCCCCCCCCCCCCCCCCCCAGGAGTGCTGACCTGAGAAATGCTGTATGGACAGTTATCCTCAATTTTCCTCAACATTCGTGGGATAATCCCCACTCATCCCCACTCAAATAGAGGGGGAAAGGAGAGATAACTATGGCGGGGGGGGGGGGGGGGGGGGGGGGGGGGCTACCTACGTCAGTCAATTTAGTGATTGCAACAAAGTCTTTCCAACGAAAACAAACGGAACAAACACCAAAACAAAGCAATAACAAAAACACAAACAAAAACCTGCCCTAACCCTCACCGCAGGCTGAATATGTACGGCATAACTAACTGCAGACACCACGATGCACTTGACTCGCCAATAGCTTTGACAGTTATAGTTGTGTCAGCACAAGTTACCTGTCAAGTCCTATATTAAAAAACAAAACAAAAATGCGATTTTTTTTTCGGAGTCAGTGTAGGGCCTACTATGGGGCTTTGCCTCAGTCTCCTAGGTAAGATCCTGACAGTCACCCTCACCCATCCTTTCTCTTTTTTCCATCCGTCAACCTGCCTTAACAGCCCCCTGCCCTCCCCTTTCCGTGGATGCGTGCGCGTGCGTGCGTGCGTGTAGGTATGCGCGCGTGTCGTTGTTGTTATAGTTGTTGTTCTACTGATTCCCTCGTTGAGTTATGAGAAATTACAGGCTGGTCGTCACAGTCATTCTTAGTTACTCAGTTTTTAGTTATTAAAGCCCCCCACCCCACCCACCTCCCCCTGTTTTCTTTCTTTCTTTTTTTTAGTTTTGAGTTGTAGCCACTGGTTCTGTCAGTGGGCCCAATGTCAGTTCGGCACCTATAAATCCGCAACGTCTTAGTTACAGCTTTTTTTTAAAAATGAAGTTGCTTTTTTAAAGGGGGGGGGGGGGGGGGGGGGGGGTGTTTTCAAAACTGGAAATTAGGTTCATTCAGATCATACAGAAACATCCATTTGGATAATGACTCTGGGTTGTCATGTTCATTTTGAATTTGGCAGGCTAGACATACTAAACACTAATGTTTGCGTTTCACAGCGTCATCCCCCCCCCCCCCCTGTGACGCAATGTGACAGGTTTTTTGGTTTTTTTCCTATCGCGTGAATTGACGGCTTGTCTAAATATATCTCTTGATAATCCACAGAGAGGCGGGACGGGAAGAACGCCAACATGTTTTCACTTCGACTAGTTCGGTAATATCGGATTTATTGCCGAAGACCAAAGAAAAATGTTAGTCTCGGTTGGAAAACCAAACTACACTTCTCATAAAATAGAGGTCACCCAAAATAGCGTCGGCGAAACTCGTTCATTTCCGGATGCGCTCGTCAACGTGATTTCATTGGTTTCAGATTTTGTCTTCACCAAGTTAGAGCAAAATGGCCGCGACGTTGGTGGAGGGGCAGAAATATGGTCTCGATTCGAAGGATTCTATCAGCGGCAACAAAACATTTATTCACTTTAAATTAACGGATTCAGCATTACGAGCTCTAGAAGAATTTTCTAAAATCAAAGTAAGTATACTTTTCATTTGGATTTAGTCGTAGCAAATGTGAAATATCTCTTGGCTTGTGAACCGAAGTGCAGAGTCCGCAGTTTTCCTACCCTTCTTTGGTATGGTCTTGGTTGGTTGTTTCTTCTTCAAAAACATTCTGGATTGTGTACACAAGTATCTTGCTTTTTGTAAGAGGCGCAAAAGTAATCAGCTTTTGTATCCTTCTTCACCTGTGAACATTTTTAGTCAAAATTGTACAAGATCTTTAGAAACATATGGATGGCAAACCGTCGCTGTGCTAGTGGGTTAGGTAGGTCTAGATCTACCAGTGTAAGAGAATGTTTGCTGTTGGAAATTTTTCGCATCAGGTTAACCACATTGTAGTTCCAGAATTTATAAATGTGTCTTTAAATGAACATTTCTTTGTTAAATAAACAATCATCATGGAAGAAAAAAATGGCCACGAGATAGGAAAGTTATGTGTGCAGTCCCTTTGCCGTATTTGGTGAGGAGAAAAAGCGAAGTGGTTGCCAACAGCTGCGTTGTGTCTGACACAGTGTGAACCATATGGATGAGTGCAGAGCCATAATCGGACTATTTTTCCGAATTATAACAGTGAATGAGTGACTTTGCACAAAGTGAACATCTTCATTGGGAGAGTTGTACTCTTTGCAAGTGACAAAGTGAACTACTGGTGTGTTTCAGTTATGACAAAAAGAATTATTTCTTCCCTGTGATAGCTTTAAACAAGTTAAAGA
Source organism: Rapana venosa (assembly GCA_028751875.1). NCBI lineage: Eukaryota > Metazoa > Mollusca > Gastropoda > Neogastropoda > Muricidae > Rapana > Rapana venosa. Next base: position 6,467,361 of record CM054153.1, on the reverse strand, counting down.
AATTTGATAAGGTTTTAAAAATTTTTACACAAGTACACTATCATTAAGCACTCCTTGATGTTTTAACTTCAAATAAACACTATTTCATGAGTACAGTGTGTGTGTAGAATGTGTAATGTATGTGCTTTTTAATAAATTTATATTCAGATAAAATCATAAATCATTCTCTCCATAGTCATGAGTCCATAGTCAGCTTGTTCAAGTAGGCTAGATCATGAATAGAAATTAGAATACCTGTCAAAAATTTAGAGTTTACATTATGGTCTAGGCACACTTATTTTCTTAATCAGATGTTTGACCTTAAAATAAACACCGTTTTATGAGCTGATGAAGCATACTTAGGATTTAAAATTTGAACTTCGAATTCAACACATTTTCATGGGCTGAGTCAGAGTGTGACGTATCATGTGTATTAATTAATGATTAATAAAATCCTATCTTCAGGGGATGCAAAATCTCTGTAGCCTTTGTTTTACTTCATGCATAATTTACAGTTAGTTGTTGGGTGTATTTTACAAGAATAACAATAAATTAACACGTGGTGTGGTTATGACACAAATTGACAGGTAGTGGGGTACTTTCTTAGTTTTTACCTTGGACGTGATTTTATAAAGTCAATCATAAAAGTTTTGGTTGAATAGTAAGTTTATGTGAATTACTTAACTTGTTTTGGATGTCAAATCTTTCAATAGTATTATTATATGTGTAAAACTAAAAGTAGGCAGAGAAATGTAAACTTGTAAGAATGTAACAGAAAGACGGACTAAAAAGAAAATAAGGTGTTTCATTTTCAGTTGTTTTCAGATTGAGGATGAATCATTTCTTTGAATATGTTTCATAAACAGTTTCTTACAATAAACAAAGAAGGCATCAAACTACATTATTCATTGTGTGCTCATTTGTTTCTGCCATAGTTAAAAAAAATTAACAACAAAACAAACAACAAAAAATAACAGTACTAATAGGTGGGAAAGAGCAGGGCCCTTGTAAAATTATTACAAATGCATTTTGTAAGACTAAACAACTCCAAGGTTACTTAAAGTGAATTCCAAGTAAACTAACAATATTGTTGGAGTTTTTGAGATTTGCTACTGTGATGCTAGTTCTGCATTGTTTAGGATAAAAGTAGTGAAAAAGTTTTAAGTATCATGAAAGACTGAGTGTAAACCAACGTCTTATTCAAGTTATTGAAGGCCTGCACAATTTTTTTGGAGTTAAATTACTGGCAAGTGGTTTTTGTTCAGTAGTAGACTAGTAGTAGTACTATTAACTTTAATTTCTGCAAAGTTTGTCATGAGTGTTGTTAGAACTCAATTCACAGTTCATGCACAATCGTTTTTGGATGGCTTGTGATGAGAGAGAGACAGACAGACAGACTCAGAGAGACAGAGAGAGCGAGCTCAGAGAGAATGTGTGTGTGTGTTTCTCTGCAAATACATTTTTAAAAAATGATAGTTGATACTCTGAAGTGAATGAATTTCAAACACTGGAGTAAGATGACAGGAACTAATAGAAGAACAAAAAATGAAATGAACATTCAGAACAAGTACTGGATGTTGCCATATGGTAAGACTAATAGTGACTCTTTTCTTTGGGTTTGTTTTCAAAGTTTAATCCTTGAGCAACAATGTTTAAGTAAGTTTTGGCTCTCATTTGGCTACTGTTGGCATTGTGGATGTGTTTCACTTATGTACATATTGCACCACTGTCACTATCCACTTTTAGAAGTGTGCTGATTTACATTGGAACATTGCCAAAGGAGAGTCTATATGTATACTATTTTATTTAACCTAGTGAACATAACAACAACATAACAAACAGATCTTAAGTCAGAAATCTGTAATCTGTCATTCTCTTTGTCAAAGTGTATTTAAAATACACTCACCTCTATTCAGAAGATTACAAATAACATTTGTTGATTCAGTAATTATGTGAGAAACATGTGGTTACTGTATAATACTGATTACATTGGGCATGACAATTCCTGTGGTCAGTTCTAAGAAGCATGATCACTTGGAAGTTCACAGCAGCAAGGTCAATGATGCACAACACGTTTTAAGTTAAAAAGAAACACAAAAAGCAGTAAGCACTACTTATTTTCTTATCAGATTGTGTGAAACATGTGGTTGTCCAGAAGTTCTAATACTTTTGGATATTAATGATATTTGAATCCGAGTCTTTTACATGCACACATGCATACACACACACACACACACACACACACACACACACACACACACACACACACACACACACACACACACACACACACAATCTGGCTGCCTCACACATAAAGCACACCTGCCTGAATTAAGATAAGAGAATAGACCTTTTTTTCCCCTCTGTACCAAGTGAGTTGAAAAAGTGAGGTGATTTGGTTATATGTTCACATGATGATACCAATACTGCAATAGTGACACAGGTGATGGCTGTTTACATTGTGTTGACACAGTGTACAGTCTGTGACATTACAATACAGATTCTTTTTTTTGGGGGAGGGGGGTGGGGCTTTACCTGAGCTAAATTACCTGTGGCATTAAAACCTTTGTAATTTGCAAATTTTTTCCTCATCCATTTTACTAAATCATTTACATTTATTTAGTTAATGACTGAGCTCAGAAAGTTGTAGTGTTAATAATATAATAATGATAATAATAAGAAGAATGTATATGAAAAGAAAGGCTTGTTCTTAAAGATATGTCTTGCTGTGGCAACACTTCTTGGCCCACAGGCTGCTTTGAGCACAGTCGCTGAATGCGAACAATCAAGAAACAGACATGTAAGCTGTACTACTATACTGATTTATGAAAGGTCTTGAGTTTTAATTTATTCCTTTGTGTAGTAGTGTTAAACATTAGATAATTTGTCTTATGTGTATGCAGCTATGCTTTATAATATAATTAAAAATTTATATACAGTGTGTGCACGTGTTTTGTGTGGGGGTGCGTGGGTGGGTGCGCATGCGCATGCTTGTTAGTGATACTGATACTAGTGATACTGTGATAGATCTGTATTGTTCAATATCTTTATTTTAGTTCATTAAAACTTTATCCACAATATTAAATTTTCATGAATTTAAATTACAGGCAGAAGAGAGTCGAAGGTTATTATACAACAGTTGGAATTAGATGTTGCATCATATATATATATATACGCATGTATGATTTTTCCATAGACTCATAGTTTTATCTTTAAATAGTTTAAGGTAATTTACGGGGTAGTTTAGTACTAGTACTTAGTAATCATTAGTAGTGTATTACTTCAATCTGACTATCTTAGGCCCATTTCACACATTTGTCATTCCCAGTACAGTGTGTATTAGAAACAGGATTTTTATGTTTCCTCAATGAGTCAATGGGTGTAATCGGTTCCCCTGACGGTAGTCATGCCGTTATATAGAATGATTTTTTAATATTTATAGAAAACTTAAAGTAAATTTTGCTGGTGATTTGGTTGTATGATCTATGCACTTTACTACATATTCACTAATTCAGTGATTTGCATTGGTCTGCCTTTATTTATTTAGTTTCTCTTTATAAAGAATCCATGTATCACTATCAGTATCACTGTATCACTTATCATAAAAACAACGCGTGTCTTCCAAAACACTGGGTGAATAAGAGGATTTACAAAAAAAAAGTTTTTAATTGGTGGGCCTGTACCAAGATCATTCAGGGGGATTATATATAAAAAGAGTTACAGGTTTAAAATTAAATTAAAGTAAGGTTTTATCATTGTGTTTGTGCACACACATGCACACATGCTTGCAAAAGAGAGAGAGAGGGTCCGAGTGCAATTGAATGAGTGAGGGGGTGTGTCAGTGTGTTTGTATACCATAGGCACGATACTGCTTTAAATTTGAAGCTTTTTCACTGTCTTTTTTTTTTCTCCAGAAAATTTTTTTAAAGTGTGTTCATAAGTTATGTTAGTTGGCTTAAATTTTCAGTTATATTTATAAGCACTGAGCGCTCTCTCTTGAAATCACATATCTTTCTGAAACTGCCTCTCTATTTTTCAGGATTTTTATCACACATGTTATTCTGAATAGACTATCAGTGTATGACTATATAACTAGTATTAGTTTTGTGTTATAATGCTGAGCCAATTTTAGGGCCAGTAGATTTGTCGTGCTTCAGAATGTTTATATCATGATTAATTAAAGTTGACGTATTTGTCCTGAAACAAATGTAAATGAATTATTTGAATTAGACTACATTATTGCGTGAGAATTTCATTCTCTTTTTCAAGCTGAGAGTGAGAGATGAACAGTCACTGATCCTCAGATTACAGTTATACTATAGTAATAGTATAGGCTAGCCTGGCCAACCTTGACATGGGGGCATTTGGGGTAGGGGAAGGACCAGGAGGAGTGACCTTTTTATCCGCAGTGAAGGAATATTTTGCTTGTTTCTGTTCCTTTGAGTGTTCAGAGTTTGTGTGTGTTTATTCCCACAGGCTTGTTTGTAGTTGTACAGACTTGTACACACATTCTCTGTCTCTATGTGTCTGTTTCTTTGTGTGTCTGTCTCTGCACTGTGCATGGAAACACACACACATACACACACACACACACACACACACACACACACACACACAATATCCTTTAGAAGAGACTATAAACCAAGGTCCCGTGTTTGAACACACACAATCATCTTGCACACACGTTAAACCTGTTCCACTTTTGGAAGAGTAGGCCATTGCCATAGGCTCTCCTCCTCTCTCTTCTCTCTCTGGCTCTCAGAAATCTGGTGTTCTGACACTTACATTCTCTTTACCTTTTAAGCGCTTCGATTTGTTTGTTTATTACAAGATTCAGGCTATATAATTCCATTAGTTTATTATTATTATCTGTTCCTCTCTGCGTCTGTCATTTTTTCGTCTCTGCCTGATCTCTGTCTGTCTTTAGCTTTATCTCTGCTGACTCAGTGTCTTTTGTCTGTCGTTTATAGTTTTAGTCTCTGCCTCTGCTGTCTGGTATATAATTTCATTATAATTATTATTATATCTGTCCTCTCTTCATAGTTTGTGTCTCTGTTTGTCATAGTTTTAACTTTTGTCTCTGTGTCCAGTGTTGCCATACTTTTGTCTCTGTCTCACTGTCTGTTTAGAATTAAATCATGCCCCACTCGCCACCCAATCTCTCTCTCTCTCTCTCTTTTCGTCTCTCCTCTGTCTGTGTCCTCTCTCTGATCTCCTGTCTTTCTCTATCACCCCCCCCCACCCCCCCTCTCTCTCCTCTCTCTTTCTCTCTCTCTCTTCTCTCTCTCCGTCTCTCTCTCCCTGCCCCTCTCTCTCTCTCTCCTCTCTCTCTTTTCCCTCCTCCTCTCTCTCTCTCTCTCTCTCTCTCTCTCTCTTCTCATAATGCAGTCAAATTAATATTGGCTTAAATATCTTCTGAATCCTACTCCTAGCCAGGTTTTCTTTCCTCATTCCTCATCTTACTCCCTACCCCCAACCCAGTCTCTTGGTGGATCACGATGCCCAAGGCCAGATCAGGGAAGTACAGTCGTCACCAAACCTCAATGAACTTGAATTAAAACCCCATTTCCCATCCCATCCTTTTAGATAAATTTAGATTTTATAATTTGCTACACTCCTACCCTCTCTTGACTCCCTTCCCTAACATCCTGCCCCCCCCCCCTCCCTCCCCCTTTCGCTTTTGGCAGACTGAATGAATAGATCTATACTACTATAAATAAAACGGCAAAGAAAATTCCTAATGGTGCTTACAAATACAAGTCTGTATTGCCAAAGAATAAGATGGGCTCGGATATCCTTTAGTAAAGATCTGTAAAATCTTTGATTTAATTATACACAAGTTTATCTCACCTGTAAGGAGGAAGGCGGCAGGACAGATTTACTTAAGACATTTGCCTGCCTAACAATGTAAACTGTGATGTGTGAGGTTCTGGGTTTGATTTCTACTTCTAGTTTCACTCTTTCTTCCCAGTTTCACAAAAAACAACAAAAAATTGAACTGAATACAAAGTCGTTGATATGTAACTATAAATTGAGGCCCTGTGTACAAACATACACAGAACATCTTGTGCACAGATTAAAAAAACTGTTCTGCATTTCAGGCCATTTCGTGCCAGTAGAATCTGATGACAAAAGTCAAAACTTTCAAAAGAAGAAATGCGTGCACACAGGTGTCGTGTTTACACACCATCCTTGAAGTCGGAATGTGGCTAGCTAATTTTTTTTTGGGGGGGTGGGGAGAGACTGTCCGTGTCGCACATGCAAAAATCTCACCTTTGGTGAACCTCAGAACTGTAGCGGAGGAATAAGAAAAAAAAAGTCTCACCTGTCACTAGTTCCTGTTGTGGTGTTATCACAACTTATCAGTGTCATCATCACTGGTAACAACTGGTGTTCCTATTTTCAGAGTAATATTGATAATATGGATTCAGTGATGTTGGGTGTTTTGTTTTCAGTGATGGGAGATCTCTCTCTCTCTCTCTCTCTCTCTCTCTCTCTCTCTCTCTCTCTCTCTCTCTCTCTCTCTCTCTCTCTCTCTCTCTCTCTCTCTCTCCCAAAATGGGGCCATGGGAATATGATACAGTGATAGATTTATTGTTGGAGCTTAGAGACCTGTACTAAAGAGTTTATCTTTCTGCATGGATTTTGTTGTGCAGGCAGCCTAGATATTTATATCAGTGTACTAATTTGTCAGCTGTACTCATCCACAAAGCTACCCCAGATAAAGTTCAAAATCTGACTTCAGTGTAACTATTTTTATGTCAGTTTTAACCAAACATTGCTTATCTTTGTTGGGCACAGTTATCTAATCTTGACCTGACCTCAGACCGCTTTTACTGTTTTAGATTCGATGTGCGATTACTTAAATTGCAATGTTGAAATTCTTCCTCTGTTTTTGGAAGTTCTTATACTAGTTACTTGTTATGGAATCTTTTACTAAAGGGTATAACCTCTCTCTCTCTCTCTCTCTCCTCTCTCTCTCTCTCTCTCTCTCTCTCTCTCTCTCCTCTCTCTCTCTCTCTCTCTCTCTCTGTTCTCTCTGTCCACTCACTACAGATATAGACACAACACTGGTGCCATCTTGAGTATAATCTCTATTCTGTTCTATTACGCAGACCCCTTTTAGTGTTAAATTCAAAGTACTTCACTAAAGTAAGCACAGTAATATAAATTCTTGGTGTGGAATATAAAATGAAAATTGTGTAATTTGCATTTTCAGATCCTTGGTAAGTTCTTTGGATGAGACTGTATATTATAAACCGAGTCCCCAGCCTGTGTGCAAAAAACATAATTTTGCGCTCACGTAAAACCTGTTTTGCCTTTCCAAAGAGTAGGCCATTTGTGCAGGTAAGAATGGATGCAAAACAAAACAAAGAAAGAGCCCAGCCCAACAACACATGTAATTCATGTTGTGTTTCTCGCATCATCCCCAAAATTAGACTGCAGCTACCTTAACGAGTTAATGGTGGGCAAAAATGGTTGTGAACATAGAATCATAGAATGTATACACCATGTACACAAGATCTCATTATTGGTGAACCTCGGAGCTCTAGCAGAGGAATGGAAAGAAAAGATCTTTGATGATGGAGGCAAAGCTTTAGTTTTGACATCAAAGTTAATGAGCTATTGCTGTATGTTGGGCTAGCTTTACTGCTCCTCTGCTTACTGTCTTTTTTCTCTCAAAGAAAAATATATCACACACACATTCACACGAATGCACACACATACTCACACACACACACACACACACACACACACACACACACACACACACACACACACACACACACACACACACACACACAACTTCTAATAACTTTTTTTTAATTTTAGGGGTGAAGACCATGATATAACATCACATACACACACACTCACTGTCTCTGTCTCAATCTGTCTGTCTGTCTCTCTCTCTCTCTCTCTCACACCCCACACACACACACACACACACACACACACACACACACACACACACACACACACATATGTAGCACACATGTACACACACTCACGCACACACACTTACTTGCACCATGTGTGTTTATGAGAGTGGCAGTAGGCCAGTGAACTGATTATTTATTAAATGTTAACCTTCGAAAATTAAACTTTTAAACAATTCTTTCTCCACCATTACAACCTTTGTCACCCTTTCCCAATATAACTTTTATGTTTGTGAGTAAGTGTGTGTGTGTGTAATTTAAAAAAAAGTTTTAATTTAAAAATGAAATTCTTTATATTGTACACACTGGGCATAGGGTGTCGTCCATTCTGCGGCGTTACTTGTCCATGTTGGGGGGGGGGGGGGGTTGGTGGCACTTTACATCATGCATTATTGTGTTTTTAAATACACTTTTTTGTAACCTGTGGATGAATTAAGTGGAACGGCCGGCATCCTCAGCACGGCCTGGTTTTATTGGCCTTAAGGAGTGAAATAAGCAAGGTACTTTGTCATCTAATCACTAATGTTTGCGTTCATCACCACTTGGTATCCTCAGTAAATAATTGTTCAGAACGATCTTTTACTGAGGATTCCAAGTGGTGATGAATGCAAACAGACTGCAAAAAAGTGGTTATTCTGTTCGCATTTACTTTAGAGAGATTAAAAATTCATTACTAGTGTTGTTGAATATAACATCATCACCATCGTCATATTTGTTGTTCTTGTTGCCCTTAAAAGTTATTTGCATGCTCAGATTTTATCATTATTTTTGTTACTTATAAAGTTATAATTATGTGAATTAGCATTATCATTGGTATGATTTATTATGATTAATAATAATATCATCATTATTATCATCATCAGGTCACCCACATTGGCTTCATTTTTGCATCACTGTGCACTGGAAGGCTTTATTCAGTGATAAATGGAATACTTTTAAAAACAAAATTCATGGATATAATATTCTCATTATTCTGGGTGCAGAATCAGTCACTGATTAAGACTCAGTAGTGGTCATAGAAACTGATAATGTCAACTGTTAGAAATTTACTGTGCAAGTGACCAGCAAGACTAATACCATCAAAAATAGCATCATGTACCAGTTCACTGCTTTTGGTGTACATGTGGGAAAAATTGCAGATGTTTGAGATGAAAAGTGGTACAGTCAAATCATCATCATCATTTTGCTGCAACAGTTGTTACTTTGTTAACGGTTTTGGTGTCTCTACGTTTGTTACAGGGATGCAGTCGAAAACCTACTGTTCAGTTCTCAGACAAAACAGGGGTGAGTGTGATGTGACTTTCTTTTTTACTTTTAATTTGCTTTTGTGTTTGTGTCTGTTCTCTTTCTTAATTTCTTATAGATATAAAAAAAAAAAAGTTGTTTGTGTGTCTGTCTGACCCAGTGTCTGGGTTGGCTTTTTTCTTCATATATCAATATCAGTTCCTAAAAATAAAGAAAATGGTGTAGAAACCATCGAATTAGAAGTTAGTCAGTGAATACTAGTATGAGCAGTATATTGGTGCTCAAGAAAACCTATTTACAATTTTCTAAATTATTGCCGCATAGTGGTGTAATTTATAAGCCAACTAGGCAGGCAGCGCTAGAAAGATTCATTGCCAAGGTACCAGTTTGTGCAGGGTTGAAGTGATTACGCTATCTTCAGCATGTCATGTTTTACCTCAGGGCTAACTCTTGTCTAATACTGTACTACATCTCAGGTCTTTCAACTGGCCTAAATCGAGGAACTCGTGAAAGGTCTTAAGTTCTTACTTAAGCTTAATGTGTTTGGGCTGTGAGTTTTTGTCTTGTTTTACTTTTTTTTTCTTTCTTTTAAAATCATTGTAGACTTTAAGTTGTGTGTTTGTTTTACAGGTATACATATAGCACTTTTAACTTGTTTTAAGGTTTTCCTTAAGGAGTTTGTTTGTGATGGATGAAAAGCTAGCTCTAGACAGCTCCGTTTCTTGTTGATGAGACCAGCACTCAGCCAGTATCAGTGTTCTGAATTAATGTTTACAAGAATTAAAGAAGAAATGCGGTCATTCTTTGGAGAATTTCAATAGGGTGGGGAGAGTGGGGATCTTATCTTGCTGTCATAAAATCTTGATTGTATATATCAAGTATTAAAATAGAGACATTAAGAAATCAGTTGTTTTCAGCATCAAGACATTTTTCTTGGGTATAAAGGGAACTCGCTTTATTCACACATGCATGCACATATACATGCACGCACACACTAATCCCAAGAACTTGATGCTGTGTGCAGGTGATGAGTATACCTGGCATGGTGTCATCCGATGACCCCAAAGCTGAGCGTCGCTTTCAGCTGAATCTCTCCAAACACATCGGTGATGCCAATGGGAGCTTTGACTGCGTGCAGCAGACTAGAACCAGGTAACAGAATACGTGTTGTTGTTTTGTCTGGATGGCTGAAGATAGTGATTGTTCTTCATGACACTTCTTGGTGACTGTAGTATGAAGGTCTAGTATCCATGTAATACGCTTTAGTAATCTCTTTTGTGTTCTATGCCTTTATCCTTTTACCTTTGTTAGGATCTAAGGGTTTAGCCCAAAGGAATGCAGACTTGTGTGATATGTTGTCTGTCTTAAAAGTGAATTGGCATGAGTCAGCTTATGGTATTGTGGTGGTCACAGTCTCAGTAGGTTTAATTGTGTCGTGGTTGGCTGTGACCGAGAATGTTGGTCATAGGACAGCAATATAGATCTATAGATCCCTTTTTTTCTTTCTTTCTTTCTCTGTTGATGTACATTTATCTGCTTACTTGAGCGAGTTGGGTTTTTTGTTATTTTGTTGTTTTTATTCACTGCTTCAAAGTTTAGTGCGGTACCACAGTGACTTCTCAGTTAGATAAGGGGGTTATTCCGATCTGGATGATGGTTCCAGGTATGGCAGTGATACTGAAATGAAATGGACAATTTTATGTACAGTAGTAATAGTAGTTTTGATGATGGTTTCAGATACAGCACTGGTCTCAGCTGTCTGGGCAGTATGCAGTACAAGATCAGCACCAATGCCAATAACGACGTATACTCGGACACCCGAAAGAAAATCGCCATAGCTGATAATGAGTCGAAAAAAATATGGTAAGCATTGTGATTTGGGGGTTTTTTAAAATTTATTATTCATAGTCATGTTTTCCAGATTATTTACATAGGTGCAGTTGTGACTTTGCAAAAGTTTTTGTTTGTTTGTTGGATGCATAGCTGTTAAAATGCTAGTAGTGGCATGCAGTTTCTCACATGTATTCTGTTTTCTCTGACTTTGCATATGTTATATTTTAAACAGATATACATTGTCTGTCGGTCTGTCCAGAAATGTTTAATGCATAAAATGAGAAAAAGTAGGAAAAGAAAATGAACACAAAGATTTGTTTTCTGTTCAGAAGGCTACAGTAGAACTAGTGATGTGGCTGTTTTATGGGATTTTATTCATTTGATTTTGCTGTTGTTGGTTTATGCTATAACTCTTAAAAGTGAAAGTGATATTGAACACGTAATGAAATTTAGAATCAGTTTAAAAAATTGTTCCAAATCCTTTGACTATTCAGATGAATAGATAGAGTATAATTGTGTATCAGTTACCATTGGCATTTTTCCTCCTTGTCAGAAAAATTTTGGATAAACAGATCATACTGTTCTCAAAAGTGTCAAAGTGTTAAAATGCCCATACAACAATGTTTCCTGTTTTAAAACATGTGGTTTAGCATCATCTCTGTTGTGTCTACAGCGCCAAAGAAATTAAGATGAGTGGCCGCGTGAACGGTAAGAAGATCAAAAAAGTGATTCCAAGCAGCCAGTTCAAAGCTCTGAACTCTGGGAAACCTGCCTCCATGCTCCCTTCATCCCGCCACGCCTTGTCATTATCTGCCCAGTCCCAGTCCACTACCTCATCATCCGCCAGTAATCACCTCCCAGCATCCAGCGCCCTCTCCTCCTCCCACAGCTCTGTCAGTGACAGTTTGTCCGCCACCTCCAAGTCCGCGTCCTTGGTCACCTGCAAAGACGGCGTCATGACCATTGGACCCAACTCCTGTGTGCTTGCTCTCACCATGCCAATTAGGTAAGTGTGGGTGTGCTTTGGCTACCTGTCCCCTGACTTTCAAATATCTCTTCAGTTGTCAAGTCCTCACGCACACACGCACGCCACTCACTCTCTCTCTTCTCAGTCCTTCGGATGAGACTATAAACCGAGGTCCCGTGTGCGAATGCACGCAGAACATCTTGCGCACATGTTAAATCCTGTTCCTCTTTTTGTAAGAGCAGGCCATTGTGTGCCGGTGGGAACAGATGACAGAATCTACAAAATCGCATACACACGGGGACTGGATGTAAAAAAGCACATAAGTGCTTATTCCATTATCCTCGATATAAAAGAATAAATAAATAAAGTAAATAAATAGATAAATCTATCTCTCTCTCACTCACTCACACACACACAAACATACACAAACACACACACACACACACACACACACACACACATAAACACGCCTTCATTCAAAAGAAAAAAAAAAGAACTCTTTTTACTGTAGTATTTGAAGTACTTTATACATGTCACTTATTGACCAGACATAAGAGAAACATTTTACAAATTGATTTGCCATGTTCTGAAGAAAAGAAACTATAAGTCTGCTCAAGTATGGATGTATATATTGTTACTGTTATCATTATTTGGATTTTTATTATGATCAGCCAGGTTTTGGGTGTTATGTTGAATTCTGTCTTCAGTCCTACTTTCTCAGTCGCAACACTACTTGAAACAGCAAGACATCTGTAATGATGTTAGGGACTATGTGTCTTAGCCCAGAAAGTTTGAATACAAAGTTTTTAAAAGTAAGGTTAGCACAGAAAGAGCAACAGTAGAGTGACATTCAGCATTATTCAATTTGATAAAATCGTTAAACATTTTTTCTTGTGGATCTTATAAAAAGTCATTGTTTTTTCCTTTCTCCTATATCCCATATCCCTTTTTATTTGCAGGGATAGAGTGGTACACCTGTTGGCTCTGCGGTCGTACAAGAAACCTGAACTAGTGTACCGGTTAATGCGAGGTAAGTGACTTGGGATTTTGGTGGTGGTGGTAGCGTTATTGTTGTGTGTTCCCCAGCCTAAGCACCCTGGGGGTCATCCAGAATATAGTTTTCATCATCATGATGCTCGGTTGAGACCTTTAGAGTACACTGGATAAGAAGTTTGTATGATTTTTCAAATATCTGACCGTATAGGCAGCTAGACATCGACTTCAGGGGAGGATTTTGATTAAGAAGTCTTGTTCTTGGGATGGAGATGGTGGCTAGTGGTCAAGGTCATGTTCACGTGAGAACTCCTTTGTTTTGTGGTTAGGGGCTTCTACTTCGTGTGGTATTCTCCCTGTTTTGCTGTTTATTATGAAATGCTACAGAATGACTGTTGTCTGTACTGATTACCGTAACATTTGCTGAAATTAATGTGTTCTGTATTGTAGTCGGCTACAGCTTTTCATGGTAGTAGTAAGTATTGCAGTATTGCTTTAGAGAATTGCTGCCAGCACAGGCTAGGACCAGTAAATGAGTACACATAGATACATTTGAAAACATTAGCTTTACGTGTAGACATTGAAGAGTCTAGACTACAAAAGAACACTGACATCATCAGACATGGAATTGCATGATGGAATATTCGATGTTGCTTCATTGCAGACGGCATTCACGAGGATGATCGAAACTCCCTGGATGCTGTGCTGAAGCCCCTGACAGTGGTAGGCAAGGACTCTGCCCACACTCTGAGCAAGGAAGGGTGGCAGTTCTTCCGTGCTGACTGGCCCTTGTACAACGAGGCTGACAGGCATCGGGCTAAAAGGTGAGGGCATCTTGTCTGTGAGTGTGAGTGAGTGTCTCTCTGGCTGTCGACAGGTGTACAACGTTGTCTTGGCTTCAGGCCTCCACTGCCCCTACCCCGGTCCTTTTTTTCTGTTTTTATTTCTTTATTCCTTCTATTGTTTAGTTGTGTTCTTTAAGTCTTTTATTTGGATTTTGTTTTTGTTTTTTTACTTTAATTTTTTTATTTTATTTATCCATTTATTTATTTATTTTTTAGAAAATCCTTTCCTATCGTGAAAATGTGGAAAGGGTAAAATCATGTTTTGGCTGCTTTAATTGTGACATTCAACTTTTTGTCTTTATTGTTATTGTTATATTTGTTTGCTTATTTCTTATTTGTTATTCTTTATTTGTATTTTTATTTGTTGATATTGTCATTATTTATTTTACTTTTGATATTTTTCTTCAGTTTGTAAAAATGAAGTATAAACTTCAGCGTTTAAAAACTTCTTTTTTTTTTATACTCCTTTTGGATAAAGCTACTCTGTCAAAAAGTTTTTAAAAAACACCCCAAAAAACCCCCAACTCATCCATTCAGGCGGCGCCACAAGTTGGTGGATAGTTACTTCTTTGGTTGTGCGTGTGTAGAAAGCAAGATTTCTCATCGTCAAGTCTGCTTGACAGTTTACTGATTTGCAGAAACCGAGTGGCGGCAGAAACACGGCCCTCTGTGTCCCCCCCTGCCGTCTCCCCTGCTGTACGGCCCGCTGACAGTCCCAGCCCTCCACAGGTGAGGGCGTTGCTCCCTTCCTTGGTTTTGGCTTCTTCTCCTCGTTTTGTCTCTGTGCTCTGTTAGTCATGTTGTGTGTCGGCATGTGTGGTTGTTGATATTTTAACAGTTCATGGTGTTGTTGAAAAGTGTGGTTTCTGTCTGTGAAAGAAAGTAAGAGATTATATGTGACCATGTATAATAATGATAAAAGAAGTGAGAAAGATACTTATTTTATTGTATTATTATTTATCCAATCTGATGAGAGAAAATGATGTAAACTCGTGATAAAATCTCAGGTGTCTCTAACTGATCATGTATTTGACTCTTGAATGTGAGCTTTACAAAATATGTAGACCTGTGTTATAGGAACACAAGTTCATTGATTTCAATATGGAAATACTGTTGGGATCCCCCCCCTCTCTCTCCCTCTGCCCCCTTCTTCCCCTCCCCCTCTCCCCTGTGGGACCCCCTTCGCCCTTTCTTCACATCTCCTCCCCTTGATTTTTTGGTTTTCCTTTTTTGGAGGATTTTATTTTGATTTAGATTGATTTTCAACCAAAAAATGTACTGTTTGATGAGTAAGATATCGTGTTTGCTGCATAGGGTTTGTCTTATCCAGTGAAACTCTTGTCTGTGCAGAAACGCACCATTGACGACGCTGCTGACCAGACCCTGCCCAGCAAGAAGCGGCGGACAGCGCAGCACGACGATCCTGTCAGGAGTCCTCCCCATGGTAAACTGCCCAACGGCCCCACGCCTCTGTTCGGGAAGAACAACTTCCACAGTGCGCAGCACGATGGTCCTGTCAGGAGTCATCCCAACGGTAAACTGCCCAATGGCTCCACACCTTTGTTCGGCAAGAACAACTTCCACCAGCACAATCACAGAACTTCTGGAGGTTCCACGGGCTCTCTTTCCAATTCGTCCGATTTCAGTGTGGACTCTGTGGGTTCCTTAGCCAGCGGGGCCAGTGACAAGGATTCGCCTGTCCCCGAGTCGCCCAGCTCCAACTGTGAAAACTTAGGGAAAGGTGAGCCTTTTGGTTTAGGTGTAGTTTCCATTTCTGGGTGTTGCGGGTTTTTTTATGGTTGTTTAAAATTGTATTTATTGTTTTTGCTGTTTATTTATTTTTGTTTTCTTACCATTACCATCATATTTATTTATTTATTTTATTTATTTATTTACTTCTGGAAACAGGAAAAAGGGAGCATGCAGGCGCTATGATATGGAGGGAAAATGTATAAATGTTTCTGAGTTTGGTTGTATTTCTATCACAGGCAATAATCTTGACAATGTGTAAACCTGGGAATTGGATTTGAAAGACCAAAACAGTCTTTGAAGCTGCTATTATTGTCATATTTTATGGGTGCGCTAAATCCACTGTTCTGTTGACTCTGAAGCATTGAGTTATGCGTTTGTTTGAATTTTTGTTTCGATGGGTGGTTAACAACTTCTGAGGTAAACTGACTGAATAAAAAAATAAAAGGAGGTTTGTGACACGACGTAGGTGAATATATATATTTCATGATATGTGGTTGTTTTCAGGAGATGATCAAGACTCCTCTATGCCAGATTACATGTTGTAAGTATTATTTCTCTGTAATTCATTGGTAATACAAGTGAGGTAGATGGATAGGGGACACAAAATATGCACAAATACAATATGTTTTACCAGACAATGTTGATTATGAATACGAAAATGTATTTTTCTTCTTTTAGGTTTATTCTATCTAATGAAAACAAAGTGTATAAAGATGCCATTTGAGAGGGGGGGGGGGGGGGGGGGGGTTGTTTACAGAACACAAATTTGGATTTTAGAAAGCTAAAATGTTCTTTAGAACACATATGGGGTACTTAAAAAAACATTTTTATTCTTTCAATCTTTTTTTTAAAATGGCTGCTTCTTAACCTTTGTGAGAGATTAGGGAAACATTGTTGGGTTCATAGCCAATTATTGTCATCATTGCTTGCTGGCATGCAGAGAAAAAAACAAGTTGTTTAATTCAGCATTTCTTCTTTTTATTTTTGACAATGCCTAGTTTTAGAAAAAAAACAACCCCAGTTTGTTCATATAAAAAATGTTAAATGTTTTACAATGAAAGCCTGCTCTCACGGATGTTCTTTTTCACACATGCATACCTGAGCTGTGTACTTACACGTGCACTTGTGCACACACACACACACACACACTCACACATACATACATACACACACACACACACACTCACACATACATACACACACACACCCTAGACACACACACCCTCTAAACACACACACCCCCTACACACACACACACACCCTACATACACACACCCTACATACACACACAGAAGTGAGACAGATTTGACAACCCCCCCCCCCAAAAATAAAAATAGTCAAAGAAAATGCCGACTATCATCCGTTTTATCCTTTCAACTATTCAGACTGCGTGTGTTTGGTGTGGTATTCGCAGGCATTACTGTAAAATAAAGACGTGTGACCAAAGACTAAAGTACAAAGATGACTTCAACAAGGAGTACAGCGAGTACCGAGAGCTGCACGGCAAGGTGGAGGACGTGTCCAGGCGGTTCGAGCACCTCAAAGAGCGCATCGACAACACTCAGGAGGGGTCGGCCAGATACGAGGTCAGTGCTAGAAGAAACGTAGCGTGGGAAGATGTTGCTTTGCTGTTGTTGCTTTGTGTTTGTTCCTCGGCCAGAGCTTCATTGTTTACCAATGGCGTCGTTTTGCGTACGTGACCCATTTTGCCCACCATGAAGGTAGCCGCATTCTGACTTTCAGAATATAGTTAGGAGGGATAAGTAGTTTTGTATAGCTGTTCAGTTTGTGAGTATTTTTATTTTTTGGGGGGGTGTGTGTTAATTGTTTCAGGTGTTCCTCCTCCTTGTTGTTGTTCCTTTAGTTTCCCTCTGTCTTCAACCCTTTTCGTTTTTTTTCTGCTGCTTTTATTTCTTTGGTTGTACAGTATGGTGTTGCTATATGTTTATCTGTTTATTTTTATCATGTACATTTGATAGTTTTAAGAGAGTGTTCTGAACAGGCAGGAAGACTATTTATAGTGAAAGGAAAAACCTGAAGACGCTTTAAAAAGAAAAAAAAAAGGGCAAGACATGAAATAGGTAAAATGGTGAAGTTGCGTGTGTGTGTGTTGCAGGAGCTGCGGAACATAGTGCTGCAGGAGTACAAGCAGCACAAGAGCAACGCGCAGTTCCTGTCGCGCAAGAAGCGCGTGGACTACCTGCACAGCAAGCTGTCGCACATCAAGCAGCTCATCATGGACTACGACAGGAACTGCCACCTCGCCCAGTGCAGCTAGCCCTCACCCAACACCCCCTGCTGCAATTGTCTGCTCTTTTTTTAAATCTGTGCTGTCTCTTGAAAGATAAATGGTCCCCCCTCCCCTCTCTGTGCCCTGAATCGCTCTGTCCCATTCGCGGCTCTGAGTTGTCTTTCATTCTCTTTGTGTTCTGTTTACTTATGAGCCTTGTCCCCCCGTTCTTTCTCTTCCCTGGGTTTTTTTTTTTTTTTTAAAGAAAAAATAATGTAAACATGTTGCCATTTTGATCAGCTAAGTGCTGTATCAGGTTGTTTTGTTTATATAATAAGTTATTTAGATCAGGTTCGTTGTTGGGAAACTGTTCTCTTTAACTTAAAAAGTTTTTCTTGTTACTCCTTTCTTGGACATTGCAGCATGTTCTGTTTCTCCCTTCCCCGTTTCCTTTCATGACTGGCCTGCTCATTTTCAAATGCAACAACTAAAAAAAAATAAAACAAAAACAAAAAAAGAAGAAAAAATACAAAAGAAAAAAAAACATAAAAAAAGAAAAAAAACAAAAAAAATCAAGCGCCAAACGGCTGTACCATAATTAAATGGAAAAAAACAAAATAAAAACCTGCATTTGTAAAAAGAGCGGGCTGGAGTGAACAGGGAATGGGATCCATCATTTTCCTAGCTGTTGGGTGCATCCACACCTTGTCAGATCATGTCTTGAAAAGTGTTCATGGGGGAGGGGAGGTTACCATGTCTGTGCGATGCTGGAGAGAAAGCAGTCGGTCAGTTCAGTACGTTGTCCCAGGTGTGATGATGCGACTTGTGTGGTCCTTGATCATGAATATGTTGTTGCTGCTGACCAATCAGTCATTGCCCTTAGGTGAGGGGCGAAAAGAAGAAGAAAAAAAAAGAAAAAAATGAGGGCTGACCTCAACGAATCATGAGGTTGGAGCGGCAGGGTCCTTACGCTAAGCTCGTTCCTGTGAGCTCCCTGCTGATGATGACCTTGAGGCGGTTAGATTGTCGGTGCGGATGTGTGGCGACGCTCTCTGACTAAATGAGTGGGATGAGATGAGAATGGTGTTTAGTGGCTGCATGCATGTGTTGAAGTGAGGACTGTTTTTAAATCTGTTTCTCTAACTACTTCCCACCCCATGCCTTTCCCACAATTGCTTTCGTTAAGCTGTTGTTGGCTGCAGTCAGTATATATATATCTCTCTTTTTTTTGTTTGTTTGTTTGTTTTTTGAAGTAGATATATATCTCTTTTTTTCTTCTTTGTTTGAAGAAGGTTTTCTTTTAAATGTACGAATGCTTATATTAATTTATTGATTCATAAGTTTTAGCAAGTCCAGCTCATTTTGATTAGTGTTTTTCTTGTAGGTCTTGAAGGGTTTGGTGTAAGCATTGTCGCAAAGATGACTGGCTAAGACTTGATGCCAAAAATCACAGGAACAGAATCAGGGTAGTGTAGTTGATAATAGTTTTGTGTGAGCATTTATACACATAGACCATCGCATCTCACATCAGTTTGGGATTGGAAACAAATCTTTCAACTGAAAGCCCTTAGTCGTGTGTTTATTTCGTTATCTGTGTCAGTCCAAATCCAAACAATGGTATTAGGTTTGGTCACATGAAATTCTTCAGAGGGAATCATTTGCCCCCAGAGATAAAAGATAACATGGCAGCAAACGACTTCATCTTGAAAATTGGCTGATCAATGCTTTTGCTGATTGTGGGCTTGTCTCCTGTATTTTGATGTGACTGAACTCATCTATTTTGGTAGATTAGCTGTTTATAAAACCCTTCTTACATTTGCTGATTTGGCATGGCACAATCAGGCATGGTCTCTGTGTTCCGAGCAAAATTAGAAATCGGCTTGTGTACAATAGAAAGTATGGGCACATAAAAATGGACTAGGTTAAAGTCATTATTTGGCTTCAATTGTCTTTGTGGGGGAAAAGTCGAGTGTAGCAGTGTGAGAGTTCCCAATGTACACACACCATGCAGAAGTAACAGTAACTGTCCTTTTTGGCATGCTGACAGGTACAGCCAAGGGAAACTCTGTGAACATGCTTCATCCCCTCCCCCTCCCCCCCTCCTCTTATGGAGCAAGTCAGCTGTTCTCCATTGTTTAGTCTGCATGAACTATGCAGTGGATTTAGAGAGACCGATAACCAGTCGGCTATTGATTTGATTTTATAAATGTATTTTTTACCCCATGGCTTTGTGTAGGTTTGTTTAGCTACAGCTTCATTTCAAACACCTAGTTTTCAAAATGTTATGACTATGTTCCCCCACCCCACCCTCTTGCCATTCCCAGCTCCCCCTCTTTATCCTAGTAACAATGAAGCAATAGTTTGATTTATGCTGCTGAGTAAATGAAATTGATATTTTTTTGGTATTGGATGAGTGATAGGTGTTTGTGATTGAAATGATTATTGATTCAGTAGATGTCCTAAAGCCCAACCGATCATGAGGGTCATTGCAGCGCTGAAAAGATTTGCTTTGTTCATGCAATAAAAGGGAGCTTGCATGGTAACCATGCCAGACAGGTTGACTAGAATGAAATACATGATATACATACATAGGTGACAGGGTTGTGTTGAAATGTTCTATCTGTCATTGATATTATTACATTAGTCACTCTAGGTTTCTGTAGTTTGGCGTCCAATGTCTGTCAGTCAGTCAGTCTGTCTAAATCCTGTTGTGTATTATTTAGCGGTACGGTTGCTTTGGTTGTACTTGGTCTTCAGCAATATCTAATTCCGTTCTTTCTGTGCTTTGCTTCTTCCTGTAGATTGGATGTGTTTGGGTTTTCTTTGGCTTTTGATGTGTATCCGATACTTGCATGATTTTATGACAATATTTCTGATATGGTTGGTTGCTATTTATTTGTTGGATTTTATTATGGAGTGAATAATGATGGAATAAGTGTGCATGATGTTACCAATGAAAGTTGAATCTGTGTGTGCCTGAATGTGTGGTGTGTTTGTCTGGAATGTGTTGAGAAGTTTACCAAAGTTAATCTCGTGCGTGTGCTTGTTGAAGCCTTACTGCTTTTTGTTTCCTGGTGGTTTGTTACAAGTCTGTTCACTGATGGCAAGTGTTCAGGTTTCTTTTTTTCTCCTTTCCAGTGTGCATGTACTTATTTATTCATTCTTTAATTTATTCAGTGCTTGACCAGGTTCTTTTTTTGTCAGTTACACTATTTCCACTTGGCACCCCCACCTTCAAATGAATAGTCAAGTACTAGAAAATGGATGAAGAACGATAGCATGAGCCAAAATAGACCCTCACTTCTGTCCTAAGGATGACAGCACTGGCTGCAGTCATTGTGACGATGGCTGCTGTGGTGTTGAATGTTCCAAAGGATCAGTTGGTGGTAACTGGTTAGCTGTGATATGGGAACAGAAATTTCACTGATGCACTTTGTAATGATCGAGACAAAACGTGGTGTATAGTTACGACCTCTGTTGAGCTTTCTTTGGGAGCACTGTGTGTGTGTGTGTGTTTGTGTGTGCGTGCGTGCGTGTTTATGTACAGGGGAGTGTGTAAGTGGGTGGATGTATGATCACTTGCATGTATTACACAGTGGAATGTTCTTCATCTTTCCTTTTTTTTTCTTTTCTTTTGTGGTCATCTCACATGCATACTGTACACTTGTATTCAAAAGGAATTCACTTATGTATATGGGTTCCTATTTATAACTGGGAGTGGAAGGGGCTGTGTAGTTAAGAAAAAATGGAGCACAGAGTTTTGTAATGAGGTATTCTTAAATTTTGATGGGGGGGGGGGGGGGGGGTTACATCTGTATGTGGTTTTGTTGTTGTTTTTTATTTGTTTGTTTTGTGTTTTATTGGTCCTTTATTTTTGGTTTTTCTTTCTTATCTGTTGACTTAATTCAAGACTGCTCTTCAACCAGTATCTGGTTCTCATTAGCACAATACGCAAAATGAAAGAAAATCAAACAACTACAAAAAACAAGAGCTATGTCTGACAGATATTCTTAAGTGTTTTCCTTGTCTTTCAAAATACCTGTTTGACTGTTTTTAAGGTAATAAGTATTCAGTGCAGTGACTTGAAAACTTATATGAAGCAGTTTGAGGGAACTGACTCTTGTTTCAACTTGGTGGTCTCAGTTTTATGAGAATGTACATCAAGAAGTTGTATATTTTGTCTGTAAATGTTAATGGTTGCATTTTTTGGAGTGATACCGCTTGATTTCTGCCAAAGCTCTTTGACCTTCTTGCCAGATTATAGCTAAAGTTGCAAATCAGAGAAGTGCAAAAGAGTGACAGTGGACTAGGGATGGTCAGATGTCAGAAAACTTAGAGATGTAGATTTCAGCCTGAACAGGCCACACTGAATTCTTTTCCCTGCAGTGTTGTTTTGATGTGACATTAAGATTTAGAGGGGTTGTTTCCTTTCAAAACTAACCCATTGCAGACCTCTCTGGGATTAAAAAGCACATGAATTTTAGTAATATAAATACACAATTTTAGCCTTAAACAGGCTAGAGGAGGCTGGACAAGGGAGGAAGATGTGATTTTGAAAAATTGTGGCAGCTTACTCACCCCAGGTGAAGGTATGAGATTGGACTACATTGAAATCCATTATGAAGAGCTGATGTAATTCACTTTTGACTAGTTTTGGAAAAGCAGTCCGTTTCATTTCTAATCATGTACCCCACTCTTTACGGTCTGGATGAAATTTAGTATTTGTGTGTGGAGGACATTGTGGAGTTAATTAGGAGAATGGGCTCTGTTTGAAATGCTGCATTCCGTTGAATTCTTCTCTTTTTTATTCTTCTCACTTTTAATTGCTGCAGAACATTTTAGGTTTGAAATGATGCTGACACACTGAAGATCCGCACAAAAAGAGTAATGTTCACTCCCAGTTTTAGTGGCACTTTGAATAATTTGTGAACAATTCTGGTGACTAATCCACATTAATTTTCTGCTCTTTTATTTTCTGTACATTCTTGTTTTTCTTCTTCCCCTTTGTTGTTTTATTGTGTTTTGTTTGATATATAGTAGGAACACCCAATGTGCTTCAACTCTTTGGAAGGGGGGGGGGGGGGGTGCATAAAAAGATAAGAAGTAAATACATTTCAGTGGAACAAATATTTGTTTTGTATATTTGTAAAATAAGATTTGGGTTTATTGTCTGAACTGCACCATTTTACTGAACAACGCAAGAGATGCATATGTATATTTACAAATGAGAAGTAACTGATACCACAAAAAGAGCTTTTTAGTTATGGGAAAGATAACCAACCCCAAAAAAGAAATTTTACTGAAAAATGACATTTGACATTTTTTTAATGACATATAAACCCTTAAAGTGATGTGATATGGGGGGGGGGGGTTTGATTTTGCTTTCCAAATTACCGAAAGGAACCTTTAAGAGTGAACACTTTTTACCTGAGGATTATGAAGTGAGTGAAAATGACTAGCAGAGAAAAGAAAGTATAGAGCACAGAGCAGCTGGTGCACAGCATGGTCACTTTGAAGGCTTCCTTTTTTCCACTGGTGTATCCAAGCTCCAAGTTTCATGTATTTCATGATTGCCTGTGGCAGTAATTGCTTTAACGTTTCATGTTGACATTCAAAGAATACTTGGTTTCAGATATTTTCAATCCTTTACTGGCAGAAAAAAGTTTGGTTTGTGTGTATTTTAGCACTGCCTGCGTTCTTCCCATCTTTGCTGAGTTTACCTATTCAGAAAGAACTAAATGCAGTAGTAGTATGTTGATTTGGTGTAGTGTTGCAGTTGACTGAAACTATTCACGGTACAATAATAACCCGATACTTTGAATAGTTTGGTACTTCTCTTTCTTCGACTTCTTAAAATAATAACTTATTGTTTAGGAGAAAAGTAAAAAATACAAGCCATTTTTTTAAAAAATATGCACTTTTCACTTGGGGTTTTGCTTTAGAGACAAGAGGATAAAGAATAATGCACCATCTTTGTTTAGTAAATGTTTCTGTTGTCTGAAAGTTTGGAAAGTGTTTTGTCCCCTAGAGGAAAATGTGAAGTTAGCAATAAAAACAATGCATGTGGTTTTAATTTTCTGACACCGGATTTACATTCCAACAATTTTAAAATGCTCTTCGTGACATTAGCAGTAGTGGCAGAAAATAATGCTCATACAAAAGTTTTCAGGTTTGTTGTTGGTTTTGTTGAACAGCAGTAGCCTTTATCTTATTTTGTTTGTTTTGTTTTGTTTTGTTAGGTTAAGAAACTAACTGCTGATCAACCATTCCTGCATCTTTGAAGAACTTTGGACAGATGATAAAAGGAAGAAAAGGACAAAGACCTGAAATCATTGGGAAGGAATAGAGCAAAAGAGAAAGGAAAGCAACGGCATCAAAGATTTATGAAGGGAAAGTGGTAAAGAACAACTGCCTAAAGTGCACATTTCTAATGATATTTTAGTAATACTGTCTTTTGTTTGTCTTGTCACTGATACGGTACAGCTACAAATAATTTCTGAACATCGATAACCAGACTGAGCAGTAGCCCTTAGTTACACATTGAATGTGGCAAGTATTCTTGTCAAACAAGGATCACAGTACACTTGTCACATGTTTCTGTGTGTAATTTTTCTATCAAGCTTGCTTCCATTTTTTTTATGGTTTTCATTTTAAATGCATGCAGGAGGAACACATCTTGTTTTGTCAGAGAGATTATCTCGCGTGGCATATTTTGGGGACTTCATTGAAGGGGACTTGACCATTGTTAAAACGAAGATTGTTCAAAACAAGTGCATTCTCATGCCATATTGACGGTGGTGCGTTTCTGTTATTCCAGGGCTTCCTCAACACAGGCCCAGTCATTCTTGATATTTGTGTGTAGAGGACCGATTTTTTTTCTAGTGTTCAGTAGTTAGGGGGTGTGTGTGTGTGCATGCTTGTGTGTGCGTGGGTGTGTGTGGAACTACTAAAGCCGCTGCCCTTGGATTTTCCTTACCCTTGCCATAACAAAGTCTTCTCAGCTGGCTTGTATTTTTATGTGTGGATCCATGTTGAAATGGGTTTCTTTTTCTGGTGTTTTTTTTTCTTCCATGTTTTCTTGTACATTTCATTTTTTTGACAACATTCCTCGGCAAGCTTGTTTATTCCGTGAAACTGCTGACACAGAAACTAAAGTCCAACAGTACCTCACTGTTCAGAGCCTCAATGCAAAAACACACTGAAATAAACACTCTTGCAAAATGCTTCCCCCCTCTGTCCCCCAACACATGAAGTAATTTTGATTGAAGACATTCACCTTCCATGATGGCCATAAATTACTACTGTTTCAGTCTGTTGTGTTTTTTTGCTTTTTTGTTTGTCGTTTTAAAAATATTTTCTAAACGTTCGAGAATCAGTAAAAGCTTTATAATGCACACAGTGACACACACTCCTTTTTTTCCTTTTTTCATTTCTTTCTTTTTATTTTTAAATAAATGTGAAAGAGGGACAGATGACAATGCATTTTTTGAACCCCTGAAATGGAATGAGATGGAAAGATGAATATGTTCGGAATATTATTTTCTGGAAAATTTGCTATGGTGTCTTGGACATGCTGTTTTGTTTGTTTGTATGAATTAACATTGATGTGCCTTTGCAATATTTCTTTTTTGGTGGTGTGCAAGAACACTGGTGATTATTTCAAGTAGTGGTGAATGGAAATTGATTACTGTTTGATGGTGAAGAAATGGAAGAGGGTTTTTTTTTTTTCGTTTGTTTCAGTTTTTTAGAATCTGTTCTTTTTGTGCATAAATTCTGTGGCTGTTTTTACAGTATGTAGAACCTGAAAGTTTTAACATGGTTGATAGTAAATTGTCCAAGGAATCAAATTTGGGGAACTTGAGAAAGACACAAAAAGAAGTGCAGATCAGTTTGGCCATGCTGGTGCTCAGAGAAAGGTTGTGCTGTGACTGTTGCGGATTGTTTGAGCAGATGATTTTGTTTTCAGCTAGGTTGTGTAACTAATAGTGTCTTGTGGATTTGTTTGTTTTTCTTTTCTTCTTTGTCTGCTGCTCCAAGTTGTGCAAAATGCTTGACCTGGCAAGCAGCCAGCCTGTGTGTGTTTGCTTATTCTGCCTATGCAGTTTCCTGATACTGCTCAGTCACAGTGTTACCCCTTATCCAACTATACAACACCTTCCCCCCGTATTGGAACTCTCCTCAACAGCAGTCCCTGTTGGAAGACATTCTAGGTGTCAGATTGTTTTCTGTTTCGGGGAGAAAGGGTTTGTTCATTTTACTGTAACCACTGCACTTTTATAATTTCTTTAGATCAGCTTTACTGTTTTTCTGTAGACTTGGGAAGTGTGACCTCAAATACTGTGCTGTAACGCTGGTTAATTTATACAAGGGTTCTCTGCTTTTGTCGTTTTGCTGCTTCCACAAGAAGAGTTCTCTAAGTCATATCCGCTGCGTAGCACATGTCATCCATATAACTTGTTTGTTGACAAGGAGGAGTTGGTTTTTGTTACATTGAGGACAGATCTATTCAGTGTGCATGATAAAACGGATTAAATTTATCAAGAGCTGCTGTCCGCATAAATCTACTAGTCCTATTTTTGCCAGTCTTATAGGTTTGTAGCCTATGTGGGATCACAGGGAGTAGAGGAGAATAAGGGCTGGGAGTGGGGATCTGTGTGAAGTTTTGGGGGGGGGGGGGGGGGGGGGGGGGGGGGGTACTTTAGTTTCCGGCTTTGTAGTTACTGTTAGTCACGCTGTACGTTTTCTGCAAAAGGAAGGAATCGATCTAGTTGATATAGCTACCAACTTGGTCAGTTGCTTGATTGGATTTTTTGTTTCTTTGTTGTGGTCTTTTTTGTGAGGGTGGTTTGAGAGGCAGGGTGGGGAAGAGGGAGGAGATGTACTTGCCGTTTTAGATGGACCTTAAGGGTGTTGTGTTGGGTATATTTAAATACTGTTTATGTTCGTTATGTTGCAATCTTTCAATAATTACCTTTTTTGTGTGTGTTTAGAGCAAGCAATTTCAAGTCATTGGTAAGACTTTCGTCAATATGAATTTTATCACTTGCTGTTACTGGAAATTTACATGAAACTCGGTTAAACCTCAGGTTGTAAAAGGAAAACAGTTAAAAAGTATGCCTTTTGATATTGCTTCATCTCCTGTGTTTTGATTATGTGTATATATATAAACAGCAGTCAGAAGTCCTTCATTGCCCGTCCTCTATTGAACAATGATTTCAACCTTTTTTTTTCTTCTCTTTTTTTTGTTTGTCCTTTAATGTTGATTTATGATCTGTGTTCATAATCACAGTACAATCTCATAAACATCATTTCACTCTGCAGACTTCTTACTACTAATGTATCAAAATAAATTATTTTAAAAATTAAGTAGCTGTGATTTGGATGACAGGTTTTCAAAAGAGAAAAAAAAACACAACAAAGAAATAAGTGTGCAAGTCAAAACATTGATACTGGGTGAGTTATGTTGGATCATTCAGTGAGTTATGTTGGCTCAGTCAGTGAGTTATGTTGGGTAATTCAGTATTCCTCAAACAAAAACAAAACTTGACACAAAAAAAGGATCTGTGATGTTCAATGTTCTTCGCCTTTCCTGTACCAAAGGTGTCAAAGACCAGGACGGTTTCAAAATACAATACAGTTGATGATGCTCTTACCTCCAGTTTCATGTTGGAGTTGGTTACTGATCTCCTTTGTTACAAGTTTGTCCTGCGGCTAGAACCCCTCTGTTGCTTTATTTCCATGGCTCATGTGGATCTACTAGGAGACCTATGCCTAGAAAAAATTGTTGTGGTGGTCTTTTTTTCTGTCAGTGTGTTCATTTTGTCGTTGATGTGGAGCTGATCATGATGGAGAATAGTATATGTTACAAGGGTGTGAATAACAGTTCTGTGCTGCAAAATGGTGAACTAACTAAGACAGATGTATAATTATTGTAAACGTTCATGTGACAGTTGTGGTGATCAGTTGTAGTGTGAGTGTGTGGGAAGGAATGAAAGGAGTGTGATGACCACGAATCTGTTGTTGTGATTAATTTAATCAGGGTTGTCCCCTTTCTGTGAGCATTCTCTGTCTCTTGTTTCCATTATCAACAACAGCATTGATACAGGTGCTTGGGGGGAGGGGGTTTCAATCATTCTGGAATGAAAGTAGTTTGCTTGTTCAATGTATTTTCTGGCGAGTCTGAATCTTAAGTCTTGATTTTTTTTTTTTTTTAACAGTATTGTGAACAACTTGTTCCATTCAGCAAGAAGACTGACATGCTAATGATCTGTGAGGCTGAAACGACAAACTCTTGTGGTTCAGATGGTGGTACAAATGACATGTATCTGTTCGTCCATTTCAGCTTCCATCCAGTTTCTGGGGCTACTTGTTAATTAATATTACAGGTTACTGTTCTGGCATGAGAATAAATATGTGTCAATGACTGGAAACAGTAAAATGTCTACCCATATTATTATACACCAGTGCCTAAATGCAGATAC
Organism: Rapana venosa; assembly: GCA_028751875.1. Taxonomy (NCBI): domain Eukaryota; kingdom Metazoa; phylum Mollusca; class Gastropoda; order Neogastropoda; family Muricidae; genus Rapana; species Rapana venosa. The sequence continues at coordinate 6,439,099 of CM054153.1, read as the reverse complement.
GAGGCGTAACCAGTATTGAAGAACATGCAAGTGCAACTTTTATCTCCTGAAATGTCTGTTCTGTCTGTGTGGCTAGCTTGATGACTGAATCGGTCTGGCATTGAATTGCGAGAGTGTGTGTGTTTGTTAGCTTTACTGTTGTGCTTGTTTTAAACTGTTACTGCTGTGTGTATGTTGAAGAAGGAAAAAGGACAAGTTGTTGTTGTCAAAGTATCGAATACTATGAACAATCTGGAGTTTGAGATACTGTCATTGGATCAGTGAACAGACGTTCCATGGAATGATGAACTTTTATTATGCCAGTGTGTATCTATCTATCCATTGTGGAGTGTGTTGAAGCATGAGGCAGTATGTTACAGTGATGCATGGGATGGCTGATTTTAAGCTGACTGAGAAAATTCAGTGAAAGGAAGGAGAGCTGTCAAGTGCAAAGAGTGGTTCTGTCCTGGGCTGAAGATGTCCATGGTGGAATGTGTGTATATGTGAGTGATGTGGCAGTTCTGTGGAGAGAACTGTCCGTACAGGGTGTGGTGCATGTGTGCGTGCGAGTGCATGGAGGTGTGGTGTGTGTGTGGAGAGAAGAGGAGGTGTGATGTCCTGGCAGCCAAGCAAAGGGCTGTGCAGGGAACCAGGAACCAGTGATATACTGCTCATGTTGACGATTTCTGATTATCCCCCCTTCTCCGCTCTGGCTTTCATCCTGCCACTTGATTGGTTGCGTTGGGCCAGAGGCGTGGCATTTTGTAACGAGGACAGTTTAACCCACGACCCTGGATCACATGCAGTCCATCTGATCACTTAAAGAGGGAAGGATGTTTTCAGCGTTGAGTGGCAAGTTTCTTTTTATCAAGTTTGAGAGCTGAATGCTACGGAGTATATCTATCGATGGAAGGAAGGAAAAGGATTGGAGAGTTCAGCAGAATGCCTGCAAAGCTTTGGCACCTCGTCGTTGTCAGACAGGGGGCCTCAGCTGCGTCGTTGTCCGGGTGAAGAGTGCTTTGTGCAGGTGGCGACCGAATGTTGATGCTAGATGCGACTTGCTGTTATGTTGATCCACCTCGTGAGGGGTAGTACCACCATTTTCCGGTGGACTTGCTTGTCCCTACTTATCCTTCTTCCTGTGTATTATGAATATTTGTGTGGTGTGAGGGGAACGAAAAATCTGGTCACTTCCACAGTGGAGGATGGATGGATGGATTGATTGTGTGTTTGGGTAAATCACACAATAGCTATTTGCAGTCTTTTTTTGTCTTTTTTTTGGGGGGTGTTAGTATGTGACACCAGCTTTGTGTTTGCAGTCATAGGAAAGATACAGCTGCTGATTTTGAATCACAATAATAATAATGTCCGATGCAGCATTGTTCTTATTCCATTTGTTACATATTTTTGTAGAGCAGGTTTGCAGTTCACACCAACATACTTTTCATAGATAAATTTACTTTATAATTATAAAAACACCACCACGCTTTTGATACTAGTGTCTGCATTTGTGCAAAGCGCTTTACATGTATTTTCAGAACCTACAACTTGCGCAGAAGAATCAAGTCATGAATACCCTCTTTCAAATCTGAGGAAGCCAATTTGCAATAATTGTTGTTTAACATGACACCAAGGAGACCCGTGTTGCTTTTCCTGTTTTTTCTGAGCAGATCATGTACCACTAGACCAATTTTGAATCCACATTGTGATAGTCAGTCACTTTTTAGGTTCAAACTTTGTCTTCATAAATTTCATTACAAGCTCAGAGCAGGAATTAGACTTTTTTTTTTTAAGGATAGTTTCGCCTTAAAAAAAATACCTCATTTTGATGAAGAGTTCTTTTGATGTGTTTACTGAAAAGCTCAATTACTTCACAAAATGAAAAGTGATGCCAGTTTGTGAACTGTAAAGTTTACTACTGCCTGTGCTTGATTGTGCCAGTATTTCTGTTGATCATCGCAAGTAGAGAATCGGATGCTGTGTAACTGGGAAATCTGTACACGTTTTGTTTATATTAAGTGTGTGATTACAGGAAACAAATCAAGTATTAACTGTTGTGAGAGCTATCCAGACAAATGTGTATTTTTTAAAAGAAAAAAAAACCCTACTAAGATCTTTGAAAATTTATCTTGTCAGTTGGCAATTGTTTGCCTTTGATATGTTCTGCATTTCTACCAAAGTACCATATGTAACCAGAACGGGCACGCTGTTGCCCTGCATTATACTATAGCGTGTGTATGTGTGACACATTTTATCAAAGTGAAGACATGACAACTTGTACGTTCTGTGACCAGTCAGTGATGAGATGAGAGGAGAGTGTCAAGAAGAATGGAAGATATGGAAGTTTTGAAACCAAATGACACGCTTCCCTCAACCACAGCAAATAAAGCATTGCAAAACTGCAAACTTCGCCTCCCGTTTTGTCTTGTCTGATGTCATGTGTGTTTTGTACAAGGAAGTGTATGTATGCACAGCGTAGTGTAGTGTATACTACTTTCACTCACGGCAGATTTCTTGCAGTGTATACTACTTTCACTCACGGCAGATTTCTCACAGTGTAGTGTAGACTACTTTCACTCGCGGCAGATTTCTCGCAGTGTAGTGTATACTACTTTCACTCACGGCAGATTTCTCACAGTGTAGTGTATACTACTTTCACTCACGGCAGATTTCTCGCAGTGTATACTACTTTCACTCACGGCAGATTTCTCACAGTGTAGTGTATACTACTTTCACTCACGGCAGATTTCTCACAGTGTAGTGTATACTACTTTCACTCACGGCAGATTTCTCACAGTGTAGTGTATACTACTTTCACTCACGGCAGATTTCTCACAGTGTAGTGTATACTACTTTCACTCGCGGCAGATTTCTCACAGTGTAGTGTATACTACTTTCACTCGCGGCAGATTTCTCGCAGTGTAGTGTAGACTACTTTCACTCGCGGCAGATTTCTCACAGTGTAGTGTATACTACTTTCACTCACGGCAGATTTCTCACAGTGTAGTGTATACTACTTTCACTCACGGCAGATTTCTCGCAGTGTATACTACTTTCACTCACGGCAGATTTCTCACAGTGTAGTGTATACTACTTTCACTCACGGCAGATTTCTCACAGTGTAGTGTAGACTACTTTCACTCACGGCAGATTTCTCTGCTTAAAGTGAGGCTGTACTCTCCTGGAAGAGCCACAAAAGCAGCATCATTTTTTTCCCCTCCATGTTTTTCTTTGTCTGCATATATGTATTTGTTTCCATATGAGAGTGTTTTTTCTCCTGCAAAATTTTGACAGAAACAACAATTGTTGCTGTGGGTTCTGTAAAATGGGCTAAATGCCATGATGCAAGCAGGACCTCAGTTTGTCATCTCATCCAAAGGACTAGCACCCAGACCACCACTCAAGGTCTAGTGGATGGAGGGCAGGGTGCAAGATTGAACCCATGAATTCTTGCTTTTTGGACAGGTGCACACTACCATGTATGGTTATGTGCGAGCATTTCTGCAGTAACGCCAGCTTTCATACACCCCCCACCCACCCCCAAACAACCATAACAGCACAATACTGCACCACTCGAGTCGGATCTTTCTCATTCCATTCTGAATTTATTGTTAAGTTTTCATAAGAAAAAAAAAAAGCATCACAGAAAAGTCATTGGGGGGGGGGGGGGGGTAAAGTTTGCTTGTTTGCAGGCAGGGTGGGGGGAGTGAATTGGCGTGTTATTAAGTTTGGAGTTAGTAACTGTTGGGAACCCTGCACATGTCGTGTATCCATGTTAACTGCTGTACCTCATCTTGTGTACTGTCTGCATCACATGGTTTGTTACTGCAGAAGATAATGCCAAAGACCCTTGCGTTGATTTAAATCCTGATCATAGATATTTTGTCCATGTTATTATACCTTCACTGAGTGGTTTTACAGAATTTAAAAAAAAAAAAGAAAAAAAAGAAGCCCACCCCAAACTGGCATGTACTTTACACACATAAACATCTCACAATAACAGATGTGTTCCTTGCATAATTCTTTAAGTAGGAAAAACTCTGAAATGGCAAATATGCACTCTGGCACTAAGCCCCTTGCAAAGAGAAGTCCAAATTTCACACAGGATAATGTTTTGTCATTAGGGTTTACAGCCCAGCCGACCATGTAAAGAACCCAAAGGTACCCTGTCAGCTAGTGAGGAACAGGGAGGGGAGGCGTATCATGCAGTTGCAGTCTCTTATGTTGTGGGCACTGGTCTGATCAAAGTTAATGCTGTTAGTTATGGGCAGCTTGCATTCCCACTCTCACCCATGAACCCTAAACCTTGCCATTAAATCTTTTCTGCATATGACGTGAAATAACCCACAGAGGGACAGGCTCAACTTGCCCACCTCACTGCCCAAAGCCTTTAGAACAGCACCCAAACAACTCCTCTGGGAGCTGAGTCAGTCAAGTCATTTAAATGAAAAGCAACAGTACACCAATGCACAGCTGTACTTATATGCAATGACTGCTGTACGAACTGTCGAATGTCTGCATGTTTGGCTCACTTGGCATAAAAAGTATTTCCTCTGCACCAGTTATGTATACATGGGCATTTCTTTTATATATACGAGTTAACTACATACTCTGTGCTTACATATAGTCCACGAATATAAAAAACAAGCTAATATGGATGGATACATGTTGACCATTTCTAACCCATTCTGAGAAAACGTATATACGCAAACATTTTAACCATAGTAGCAGTATCTTTTTAAGCATTACAGCACCCAAAAATTGTATAATGTTTCAAAATGTACGCTTCTGGTAAGTCTCAAGGATAGCAAAAGGGGGGGAACTCTTGTAGCAAAACCTTTCAGTCCTCTTCCACTACAACAGTTAGCTCCAAACGAAATGCCATCATGCTCCTGTGGTGGGGTAGGTGTGGTCCGATTTTATCAAGATATTTCCCCTCTCCCCACCTCCCGCCCCACCCCCCCAAAGAAGCCAAAAATCTGCCCAAATTAGAAAACATGTGTGCCCTCTTAATAGACACCATGTCATTTCCTGGCACAAAATCTCTTTCCTGGCACAAAGTCTCATTCCTTCATGTATGTTCTCTTCTCTCAACCGATTTACTGCAAGGGCAACGACTGGCACAAAGTCTCATTCCTTCATGTATGTTCTCTTCTCTCAACCGATTTACTGCAAGGGCAATGAGAAAAAGAAAGTGCAGGCAAGGTACCACACAACAGATACACCGCTCTTAGCAGTTACTTTTGACTTGCAGTTACTTTTATTTTTGCTTTTTCTTCATCTGATCATGCATGTCAAACATGATTTAAAAATAAATTTTTTTTTTAAACTGTCTTACCATTACTGACCTAACACTGAACTTGCCAGTTTACGGGGAGTTTCCCACATGGACTGCGATGATTAGAATTTAAAGGTACGCAACTTTTATATATCATGTGCACACACCCCAATACACACATGCACCCTTCAAAAGAAAAAAAAGTCACCCTTTTTGCAGTCACATACCCTTAATAAAATGTGTGCATACATTATACACAGTCCATCACCTTTTGTCAATTTTTACACAAATGTAAACACATACACACATTAATGTGACACTGCACCATGAAATGACTCACTTTGCACCTGACCTACTTTTCCACTAGGAACCATTTTAGGCAGGTGGGGGGGGTCAGGTTGTCGATTTTGAGATTTTGATTGATTCTAAAACTATAGCCATTCTTCTACCTTGTAGTGATGTATCAAAGCATAATTTTGTTTCCTTTCACTTTTAAAATGTGTTTAAAAACACCCAAGCTCTCCAGATCAATTATTACAATGCAAAACTTGTCAATTTCTCATTGTGTCACTTTCTGCAGTCTACTATTTCAATTTGTAATAACTTTTCACAGAATTGTCCAATTTTCAATCTGTTTTCAGTATGGAATAGCCTTTACACTGCAGATTAATAACATGTGAACAATAAAAAATTGACCTTTAGTGCAAAGTGACTCATTATATCATGGAGCGTCACATCATTTATATGAAATTCATATGATTGCTTCAGAGACTGTGTTTTAGATTCTAGAGATCAGTCCGCTCACACTAGCTCAGCTAACTAGCTCCTGTTACTTGAAAATAGTCAGCAATACATAAAGCTTGCTACACGATCCCTTCCAACCAAAATACATGATGGCCACAAACGCTACCTTGCCTATGCCTGTCTTAGTTCTGTTTATATATATATAGAGCATTTCCGTAAAAGCTGGCTCTGAACAACATGTATATATATATGCAGAGACTGAAAAAACAGATGCTAAATGACAATGGGAAAATTTCTTTCTTTTTTTTCTTCTTAATTCAAATGGCGCAGATGTAAGTGAAAAAACAAATTTTTTTTAGTCACTTTGAAGAAGATCAGTAGATAAAAGTTGACCTTTTTCTAAAACATAATACTTCCTTTAGTTTGCTTTTTAAATTGTTAAAAATACTTTTGTTCATCTATTTATCTAGGGTTTTGTACTGTTTGTGATTTTGCTGTTGTAGACATATGAGAAGTTTTTCTTTTGCCCAAGATAAAGAAAATGCTGACACTTCCAACTTTTCCTCTGCTTTTCTCTTTCACAGGTTAAGTAATTCCTTTAAGAAACCAGATACAAATTAAAATTCTGCCTTAAATTTTGCCTTTCTGTATCTATTCACTAATTCATAGCATGCAAGAGAATAACCCTTGATGATAAGAGGCATGACTGGACAAGCTCTCAATAGCACATGTACACCACTTTCCAAAGGTCAAACTCAATTCATCAAAACTGACTGGTCTACCCATCCCTTTCTGCACACATTTGTACCAAAAACGAAATGTTATAAATAATGTAATTCACATACTCTCTCTCTTTCTCTCCCCACACATACAAACACGCATACACACGCAATGCCCACATTTTATGTTGCTCACCTGACTCCATAGACATCTTTAGCACATGTACGCATTAACAGGCATGCGCGTAAGGACACACATTCACACACACAATTTGCACATGCCCACAGAAAGTCAGGTTACAGGTTGGAATGAAAAACAGAACAAGGCCAAAATAAACCACAAACACTGAAGAGGTAAAGCTACTGGACAAGGGAGGCTTGAGAAGTCTGTCATCATCAATACCCTCAAAGATCTGAATCGAAGCTACCTTGGCACTTTATATATATAGCAAAACGAAACCAAAAAAAAAACCAACAAAAATCCAGGAGCAACCAAGAAAAAAAGGGTTGAAAAAGATATGTGTAAAACTCTGGAAAAGGATTGCAGAAAAGCTGGGGTATGCAAGGGTTGTTTACTTTGCTTTTTCTATAAAAAAAAAAAAAAGTTCTGGTTGCAGGGAGGGGAGGGTGGCTGTTCTTTGCAGACTTTTTGCTTTTTGTTTAGTTTTGGGGCGAGGGTTTTGTTTTAAGCTCGGAAGTGATTAAGCAAATAATACTCCTATAATCAGATGTTTTTGATGGGGACAATGATGATTCTGAATATACGAAGCAGATCAGAATAGCCACCTGATTACAACAGTCTGGCAATTCAGTTTGCAGAAGTATCTTTTAAACCAAACCAGCACATGCAAGACAAAGATACTGATTCACTGACACCAGCAAAAGGAGCCAGAGGTCACATGAAAGACTTTCTTTAAATCACTGGAAAAAAGAAAAAAAAGTAGCTTACGAAAAAAAAGTCCACCTTTAAAATACCCTGTCCTCCCTTGTACAGTCTACAATTATGTAGTGATCTGTGGTTTTATAAAAACAAAAAAGAAAAATAATGAAAAAAATTGCGAGATATATGATTGGATAATGCCAACAATATAAGTGGCAATAATCTAACCTACACAAACACTTTTTTTTATTTTTAAGTTATGAAGCAAAAATAGAAAAAGAAAACTTTGTAACTAAATGTTGCAGACGACACATTTTTCCCCTGCAGCAGATTATGCCTTTCCTAGCAGACACTGCAGTTAGTCCTGCACATCTGACGAGGACTCTAGCACACATTTCTTCTATTCTCTCTTTGTCAGGGTGCCACCTCCTACCACACCTCACAACCATCGCATGAACCTGAGCTATCACTAGTTTTTCCATGAAAATAAGCAGTTAAACAGATCCACACTGACACTACAGCCACTTTCTTTTGAAAGACAAGCAAAAGTTGGGTGGTGGGTGGGGGGGGGGGGGGTCCCTAAAAAAAGCTAATGTGAGAGGATACAAAAACAAAGAGGGACAGATGGTAAAGGATAAATGCAAGACACACACACTACTATATTGAAGTGTTTGGTATCCAGGTACTCTTTTACTTCACTTTGCAATAACACTAAACAAAGAAAAAACAAAAACCAGCAATGCTGGAAAGCTGAAAAATTGAATGTTGAAAACTGCAAATGCTTCAGTTTTGTCCTCGTCAATGCATGCATACAGGGGAGGCACCATTTGTGTGTGTGTGTGTGTTGTGTGTGGGTGGCAAGAGACAAAATTTAATGTAGTTTAGGTCTAGGCGTCCTGTGCTTTTGTTTTTCTTTACCTTGAGAAAAAAAAAATGTGAGTGCCATGCCATTTTTACATTTGAGGGGACGCCCTATACATGCATTCGTCTCCATAGGCATATGCTCATGAGCACTGACACACATTTGTACAGATCCCCTACATACACGCATACATGAACACACACACACACACAGGCACACACACACACACACGCACACCGAGCAAACGTACAGAAGCATCTTATACTGGCACACACATCTTCAGTCCAAACTGGGGTCAGTTTCTACAGAAGAGTTACTGGCGCTTGGCCCTGGTTCAGGGTTTTGGGAGTCGTCAGGGATAGGGAACGGGGCCTCATTCTCTGTGCGTGACGTGTCCTGTCCATTCAGGTCTTTGCGACACACTGGGCAAGTGCCATGCTGCAACATAACAACAGCAACACATCAACGCTATGTTCCCCACACCTGCCAACACCTCTTTAGGGTAGACTTACCACAATGATCAAATAACTGTGACACTATCGTTAGTCAGTTATGATTCTGAAGTGGAAGATCCTGGGTTCAAATACTGTCAACAGTTTTTATTCCAGCCAGCGTATGCGCACGCACACACACACACACACACACACACATGTACGCACGCGGGTTACAGGGGTGGTTTACTGTTGCGCACTGCGCTCATGATCTAATGACCTGAGTTCAAATCCTGTTCAAGGGGATTTTTTCCCCTGGAGTTAATAACAGTGCAGACTTCACTCTTCCCTAAAGTCATTTGGATGAGACTATAAACAGAAGTCCCGTGTGTGAATACACACAGAACATTATGCACACATGTTAGAACCTGTTCTACTTTTCGGAAGAGTAGGTTATCGTGCGCCAGTGGGAACGGATGACAAAGTTTTTTAAAACGCATACACATGGGGAATGGATGTAAAAAAGCACACAAGTGCTTATTCCATTATCCTCGAAATAGAGTAGATTTCTTATTTAAAAACAAAAAAACACATAAACAAACAAACAAAAAGCAGCAGGGGAGTAACTCACCAGTTCTAACCAGGGGATGATGCAGTCATTGTGGTAGTGGTGCTCACAGGGCACACATCTCACACTTTTCAACAACTCTAAACACATGAACATGCAGTTCTTTTTGTGGCAGGACGAAAAACAGTCTACTATCACAGAGAGTGTACAACGTCTTCACACAACTGTTGCTTTACAACATTCGCGCTATATAAATTCCCAAATATCATTGTAGTAGCAGTATAACAATGCTTCAAGTAGGCATGCTCTGCTTATTTGTAGGTAAGGTAGGAGTCCATAACCTAAAGGTCGTAGGCGAGCGCTAGAGACTATTCTCTAGGGCAGATTTGGGGCGGCGCTTCTCCCCTCGCTGTTTCCTTCCTGACTAAAGGGGCAGGTACTTCAGCTGGGTGAACTGGGGAACTATGAGCAAGGCGCTAACGGTACACCATCCAACTGGCAACACTGTCGACGTGCTTACTTGGTGGGAAATGCAGTGCTCCGACCACTGAGCTATCCCGTCCCCTGGCTTATATTGTGCTCTTCAAAAAAAAACCCACAAATAAATTCAAAGACCCAGATATACCATACAAGTTGACTAATACTCCAAAACAATCAATAATAATTATTGATTGTTATTTTTAACCAGAAATGTAGAAGTTTAAGCATGAGCATACATCAGGAAATATTTAGGAGCAGGGTTTTACAAAAATAGAAACCTTTTTTATTTTAAAAATGCATGCCCACTGGTGGCATGTTTCGCCATCAACCCTGAAGTTAGAGTGTGGCTAATGGGGGGTAAAAACGGTCACATACGCAAACACTTCACTACTGGTGAACCTCAGAGCTCTAGTAGAGGAATGGACAAAGCACAAAACCCGTTCACTCACCAGCTTGTTCCTGAGTAATGTTGACGTGTGGAAGGGACTCGATTTTCTCCTTTTCAGCTGGTGGGGGACCTGCGTTTTCCAGCTGATTCAGCAGCTGAGTGTGCACAACAGACAGACCAACCACTTCCATCAAACAATCTGCTTCATCCAAACCATACCAAACTAGCATTACATTCAGTTACGGTTCTCTTCACTGTAGGCAATATCTTCACTGGCACCTGGGCCAGTCAGACCACAGTTACAATCTACAATGTTTGCTTTTTTTCCCCCTTCTGCTGCTGACTTTTTGTCAAAAGATTTAATTGATCTCACAAGTTTGCTGTTTGTGTCGAATTTGCAGAATGAAATTGTTTTAATGGGGGAAAAAAATACTGGCCAATGATTATAAAAAGGGAAAGAAACAGAAAGAACAAAAGATAGAAAGATGAAAAAAAACAAAAACAGAAAGAATAAAAAGGGAAAAAAGATCCTCTATAATCAATCAGCTTGTAAAAAAAAGGCTTTAAAAAAAAATAAAGAATTTTGGGGGGGACAACTCCAGTCACTGTCTTTACATCAACTGGTTCATTTAAAATACCCTCCCTGCCTCAAACCACTCAAAATGTACACATCACTATCAACTCCATCCTCTAAGTCAGAATATGGCTGCCAATATGGCCAGGCACTTGAAAAAGAGCCATACAGGCAACACTTGGCATCCAGAGTGTACTTCCAATCTCGCAGTGATTCCCAGGTGAGATGAGCGAGTCAACATTCTGGGTGCACCCCAGGGTGTTAAGCTGGGAAGCAGTTAACAGCAACAACAACAACAACAACAGCGTAACAGCACAGCGCTGTGTCCGCTAGACACCCCTACCTGTGTTATAATGGTGTCCAGACCCCCGGCTCCCCAGGCGTAGTCGGCTGGGTTCCCATGGAGATGAATCATGTTCCTGAATATACACACAGCACACCTGTACAGTTGTTCATGTTTGCAGGCTAAAGATGTCCACTTTAATGTGTGTGGCTAGGTCATGTTGAAAAGTCTAGAAACAGATATGTTTACAGTACACAGTGAAAAGAGAGAGAGAGAGAGAGAGAGTGTGTGTGTGTGTGTGTGCGAGCATGTTTTGCTGTGTGCTATTTTTGTTGTTGACATAACACACACACACACACCAACAACCAGTATTATATCTCATTTAAATCACAAACGCATCATAAATAAAATATCAATAAGGAGACTTTAACATTTTTGTTATTGTTGTTTGTTTAAATTAAAAAAACAACCAAACACGTTACTTCTGCTATACATATCAGAACGGAATGATGACAAATATCTTTAGAAACAAAAACACAGCACATAATCTACACAGAATTACACAAGGTATGTATATATAAATTAGCAACATTCATTTTAAAGCAGAACTTACATTGGTATCCCTTGCATAGCCTCTCCTCCTAACCGACTGAGGAAATAGTTGATTAACCTGCAAAACATACATAAGCATATATATACACATGTTATATGATCTAAAGCAATATGTTTTGAATAAGAAAAACAATTTTGATAAGTACATTCAAAGCACATGCTTCTTCATGTGCGTTCATCTATTCTCTTCATTTCAAGGAATATCATATGTGTATACACACATACACATATCTCAAATCACTGTTATGGGGAGGGGGGGAGAGGGGGGGGAGGGAGGGGGAGGGCAGCCTGATGATGACAGAGTGATTGGCCTGTCAGAGGGCAACTCCCATCCATCATGAAGTCATTAACCCTGCCAGCCAAACTGCCATTTCAAAGCTGGTTTGATTTCAGTTCATTCTGCGTATGGTCCAGTTGGCATCTTAAGTCATATTCTCCTCATTAGTAGGGCTACCACCATGTTAAGTAGATATATTCAATGTTGTGTTCAATATCAGACATTAACCCTCATCAGATAACCCCACAAGCAGATATATTCAATGTTGTGTTCAATATCAGACATTAACCCTCATCAGATAACCCCACAAGCAGATATATTCAATGTTGTGTTCAATATCAGACATTAACCCTCATCAGATAACCCCACAAGCAGATATATTCAATGTTGTGTTCAATATCAGACATTAACCCTCATCAGATAACCCCACAAGCAGATATATTCAATGTTGTGTTCAATATCAGACATTAACCCTCATCAGATAACCCCACAAGCAGATATATTCAATGTTGTGTTCAATATCAGACATTAACCCTCATCAGATAACCCCACCACAACTTCCTGCACTCCCGTCCTACTCCCCCCCCCCTCCAAAAATAATGCCCATATATTTGAAAAGCAAAGGAAAGAATATTTAGGAAGACAGTTTCAAACATATCTTGACCATTTAACTCCTTAACCTATTGCCAAAGCAAATCCTCTCCCCTAATCCATGGGGTAGTCAGAGGCTCTTTCAGCATAAACAGTACCTCCCACATTATGAAAATTTCATACAGCCATTTCCTCTTTTCTATCACTCTTTATTCCTACTATTTTTCTTTTCTTCCTGTCACCCCTTTCTCGACTATATTCTACATCCCTGGTTCTTTTTCATGACTTGAGTAAAACACACACCAATAAAAGTTGTCTAAAAACCAAGACACTCACACATCTCAGGCTTGTTCTACTTCAAGAATCAAACCAGCACCAAATGAAAGTGATCTAAAAAAGATTTTTAAAAAGCACACCTGCTAAAGAAACTCACCCTTCCATGTAGGGATTCCTGCCCCCTCCGTGCACCAGTCTGACGTTGGTGAGGCCTGAAGGCCCCGGTCTGGTTTCATTGGAGGTGGAACTGCTTGGGGTCCCTCCCGCTCCCTGAGGTCTGCTTGCTGCCCCTCCCGACACGTCCATGGGCCCAAAGGCTGACCCCAGCAGGGCTTGAGTCCACATCTGGAGGAAAGGCATCTAAGTGCAAATAGCGTTCAATCAAACATGGACTTCTTCTTCAAGTCAGAATGCGGCTACCTTAATGGTGAGCAAACTGTCACAGACACAAAATGTCACTGTTGATAAACCTTGGAGCTCCAGCCAAGGAAGGACCCTCCCCCTCCCCCCCCTTAAAAAACCCCAACCCAAAAACCCCACATAGTGCAACCCACCCACCCACCCCACCCCACCAAAGCTTTAAGTGCAAAATCATACGTGCTTGGTTACATATGTTGCATAAAAATATTATAGGTTGTTCTACAGAGTTCTGTACCATGAAAGGTGCTGTATATACTGACAGAATGGCACAGACATTCAATACATTCCCAATAAATGAAAATTTTGATGAACGTCACTTTTATTTTTGTCATCCATGTTATACAAGTGGAACACAGTTCATCAGAATGACCCATGTACACATTTATAGGTTAGATATAATGTGATCTGTTATGTAGGCACAAGTTATCTACACACACATATATACATGTCACCATGCACACACTTAAAACACAAACTCAAAACACACACACACACACGTGCGCACACACACACACACACACGCACACCCACATGCACACCCACATGCACTCTTCCACCTCACTTCATTTCATGTTGTTTATAGCCCCACTGGCCACAAAGGCATTATACGGGCTGTCACCTTGTTAACTTCCAGTAACTCACTTCCACTTCAAAAATGAGAGTTCCTTCTAATCCACTGAAAAATCCATCACTGACGTCCTGAAAACAACAACAAAATCATTTTCAATAACAAAGTAAACGCATTTCCATGACTGATGCGGCTGTTGGGCAGCAAGGTGACAGAGACCTCAGCTTCTCCAGGGGCCGGCAAAAGTACAACCCACATAGCAAAATCAAAAGATAACCATATCCCATACCCCCCCTTATTCGGAAAAAATAAATAAATAAACAAACAAAAGAAGAAAAATAAAAAGAAACATCAGATAGGTGCGGGAGAGAGTTTCCATTCTGGCACAAATGACTCGGACTATTTTCTGTTCACATCGACCTTCTTCATGAACTTACTGCGGCAAACTGCGCTGCAGCATCCTGGGCCTGGCTCTGCGGTGATGCCTCGCTGGACCCTGTGCCGGAACTGCCAGACCTGGGGAAAAAAGAGAAAAAAAATGCCACCCCTTACAAAACCTCTCTTCTTTTAGTATCATTTTTGGCCCACAAATTTGTCATTGTTGACTCAATAACCTACAGGTATTTGACACAACTGAAAAAGTAACTTAAACTAGTCATAAACACAAATTTCTCATCCAGTGTGTACTCCTGTCCTGGTCTCACAGTGATTCTCAGGTGTGATGAGAGAATCAGATCTGCAGAGTGCAGTATATATATATATATATATATATATATATATATATATATATATATATATTATATATATATATATATATATAATATATATATTCTGTTCTGTACGACCCCTAGTGTGCTGAGCTGGGGAACATGCAAAAACAAGAACATCTCACTGACCTAAGCTAAAGACTAATTTTACACTTTGCACTATCCATTATTCATGAAGTTCTTTTCTCATCATTAAATCACTTTTTTCAAATGCTGGTTGCTAGTACTCCCATTTCTCTCTGGATATGTTTTTTATCATTAAGAAAAGATTATTCTAGTATGTGTTTTTACTTTCATATAAAATTGAGTTTATTAAGATTTTTTTTTTTAACATTACAGAGGGTTGTTTTTTTAAATGACACAAATTGCATTCCTGATATTTCAGCTTCCAATATACTAATACTATAACAATGAATCCAACAACAAAAGGCACTGAGTGCTATTTTTCTTGAATATATAATGGATTTTTATTGGGTACATTTCTATGTTGATGACGTATACACATACATGTTATACCCAAAACGCATTATAAAAGCACTGGTCAGCAATGTCAACATATCCGTGCTCTCTCACACAGAAACATCTTCAGTATTTGTATGACCATTCAAGCAATACGCAACCCCCCCCCCCCCCCCACACACACACAAAGACTATCAAAAAAAGAGAAGTTCAACAACAAAAATCATCCACTTACGCAGTCACTTCTTCAATAAAACCACTGTTACATCTTGGACACGTATATTCCTGAAAACACAAATGGATAAGGAAAAATATAAAACAAATTTAAAGTTAAATCATGTTTAGTAAAGTAAATGAATTGGTTCTCTATGCTATGCATTTTGCAAAATATTATCCAATAACATTTTGCACTGACTGAAAAAAAGAACTCAGGCAAAATAAAGAGTTTCCAAGGAACAGTCAGCAGAAAACCAGTAAAAAGGAAAATTGCATTGCTGACTTTTGTTTATTATCAATATTAATATCATGCTTATTATCCAACAGAACATTCACAAACAACAAGATTGCTTAGCACCATATCTGAGCTGTCTGTATTATACCTGATGATGCACACAATGCTGAATGGATGTTGTTTCAGATGACTATTCAATCCTGAACCCTCTATATCACACCAAGGGTCATGACACTTTATGAACAAACAAGTCCTTAAAGAGCTCACTAAAGCCTCCTTCTCAAATATTAGAGGTTTAATCATAAATTATACTACAGGTTCAGGCTACTAACTCAGTAACTGGTATTAATTCTTTTGTGAGGAATTTAAACTGAATAGGTTCTTTAGTTTGAGCTAATTTATCAACATTTTTAAAGTGACACCAGTTTGACGTTATTAAGATGGGGGGTACTCAAAATGACAGTGGTGATGAAGAAAGTGTATTTTTTGTCGATAGTTTACATTTTAAATATATTTTTGTAGTGAAATATCATGCTAATTTGAGCTTGCCTCAAAAAGCAATCTACGATATATATATATATATATATATATATATATATATATAGTAATATACTGTCATTGGGTAAACTATCAGCATTATTCATATTTAGTAATTTATATAATATATATATATATATATATATATATATATATATATACTGTCATTGGGCAAACTATCAGGATTATTCATTTAGTAATTTCTGAGTAAGAGGGACATGTACATAGCAAGTGGTACATAGGATTTTATTCCCCAGCATATAGGGTGCACTTGCACAGGGCAGTTAAGAGGTTAAGTGTTAAGTCAATTCTGTCATTAAGTTGAGTAACTGTTGTACTTGTAGATATAACATAATTAATGTCTCTGCATATATTTCCAATTTAAGGACAAAAGTTTTCCCATGCCAAGTAAGTATCCCATGCATTAACCATGGAACTCTACACAATTTGCCAAACTGAATTGAACACTCGTTGGTTTGAAGTGTTTCTTCACTTTCTTGTTGGGCTAAGAAAGATTTCAGATATGAACCTCTCCCACCAGATTCTGATCACTGTGGTCGAAGTTACAAGATAAAACTGAAGTTTGGGCTTTGCATGTGGTTGTACCTCAGTCAGTAATCTCCACTGGGGCGTAAAATCATAAGTTCTACAGCAATTCGTATAGGGCTACACGTGGAGAAGACACACGTTCCACAGTACATGATCGACACAGTTCTCCTAGATTCGATTTTGAGTTACTTCCATTATTTCTTCATCCTTGACGTTATACAAAGTTTTACTGCGTATGACAACCCTTAAATTATGCAAAACTGTTCCCTTTCTCACCAAAATGGAGTAAAAATAACAATTGTCCATGGAAAACACGAGCCAAACTGACAACAGATGATCTGCATGTGGTTGCCTCCCTAGGGTTAAGAACAGAAACTCATTCACTTTCTATCTTCGAGAAATGTTTTGTAACGCTTCGGCAAAACTTTTCAGGTTCATTCAATTTTAAAATTAAACATCATATCTTTCCATTTCTATATTCTAAAACACTTACTGGAATTTTCGGTGTGATTTCTGCCGAACATTGATGACAGTAGAATCTGCCAAGCGGACAATCCATTGCAGCTTCTGCCATATTTGTTTCTAACATGAACAAGTTACTTCCGGTGACCGGATGACGTTTTTTTGGCCTTGGTCGGTATTCGAAACCGAAAGTAGAAATCCAATAGATTAATAGTCCACTTTTTCCTTGTTTTTGTTTTCTTGTCGTTGCTTTTGTCATTCTTTTTCTTCCGTTGAGATATAGAAAAACAAAAAAACAAAAACAACCCCACTTAAAATACTCTTTCTAAAGTTTCTGCCGTTTTAAAAGCTATAATTGATCAAGCTTATATCAATTTTTACATATGCTACTAAGGTTTGAGTAAAATACAAAAAGTTAGTGTAAAAACTTAAACAACAACAAAAACCAATAGGGGAAAAGATTAACTAGATTGAATACCAGTATGAGAGTTGTTTGCATAACTGACACAATTGCTTCTCTCTCTCTCCTCTCTCTCTCTCTCTAGGGGTTATTTCCCCTTGTTTTATTGTGAGACTGTATAAGTATTGGGTTATTATTATTAAGATGTATCCCTAACGGGCGGGGACTGGATGTAAAAAAGCACATGTGTGCTTATTCATTATCCTCGAAATAAAAGAATTTGTCATTGTCATTGTCTCTCTCTCTCTCTCTGTATAAGTGTTGGGTTATTATTAAGATGTATCCCTACGGGCGGGGACTGGATGTAAAAAAGCACATTCATTATCCTCGAAATAAAAGAATTTGTCATTGTCATTGTCATTTCTCTCTCTCTCTCTCTCTCTCTCTCTCTCTCTCTTTTTTTTTTTTTTTTTAAAGTCCTACTTGATTGTTTGCAACCCATAGGCTGACTTTTAAGGATGGGGTACTAACAAAAGTATGTTTTGTTTTCTGACTGCTCAATCCCACAAACATCATGTAGTGATCAACCCATGAAGCTCCCAGTGCATTCAGTAGCGCAAGCTTGGTTCTCAGTCATCTTCATTGCCTTCTTCTTCTTCTTCTACTATCTCTTTCTTTCCTTCCTTTCTTCATTTCGAGCTGATGCAGACACCTTATATCATGGGAAAATGTTCTCACCAAAATTTTGATTGACTTCTCCTTCCCATCACTCACTAGTATTAAGACCTTACTTGTTACTGCTGTCCCTTTCCAGTCTCTGTCTCTCTACCTCTGTTGCTTTCATTATCTCTGTAAAAATTCACACAACAAAAAGTGTTTTGATATGTTTTTGCAAGATACAGCGCTATATAAATTCCATTTTTTATATTATTATTATTATTGGTGGTGGTGGTGGTGGTGGTATTATTGTTGTTGTTATTAGTGTTGTTATCATTAACCCCCCAACATCCCCAACAAAGGCAATACAGAACAAAACAAAAAATATGGATCATAAGACTCAGGGTTTTAATTCCGTAGCAACACTTTGGAAACAGAAATTCACTTTATTTTTAAATAATGCCTGAAGTATAAATTTCAGTGGAATTTCTCTTTATGAGATGATTTAGTGGAATTGAAGACAACTGAACTGGTGTGAGATGAAAATATGTATTTTATTTATTTATTTATTTTATTTTATTCTTTTATATTGAGGATAATGGAATAAGCACTTTTTTCTTTAAAATCCAGTCCCTGTGTGTATGTGGTTTTGTAAATTTTGTCATCTGTTCCCACCGGCACACATTGGCCTACTCTTACAAAAAGCAGAACAGGATTTAACATGTTCCCAAGATGATCTGCATGGGTTCGCACACAGGGCCTGGGTTTATAGTCTCATCCCAAGGATGAACAGATCATCAGCTACTGAGTTACTGAACCACCCCACCCTGTGTCACAATTGTAAGTACAGGCACTTTGTGGTGTGTGTGTGTGTGTGTGTGTGTGTGTGTGTGTGCTGTCTGTCTTTCTTTGTCTATGTCTCTGTGTGGCATGCTTGTTTTGGGGCATTAATGTTACTGTAACTCTGTACAAAGCAACAGCAACCACAGTAACAATAACAACAGCATCAACAACAATAATGATAATGACACCACCACCACCACCACCACAACAACAACAATAATAATAATAATAATAATAATAATAATAATAATAATAATAATGATGATGATGATGATGATGATGATGATGTTGACGAAGCCCGTTGAAAATGTGGTAGGCCTAATAAGTGTAGGACAGGTTTTTTTTTATGAGTGTTTCAAACTTGTGTACTCCTTCCAAAGGTTGAACCCACTGAGCTGTCCACCTCTCTGTTCTTGACATAGGCCTAGGTCTAAACGCTAGAACAGGGTCGAGTCTTGGATGTGGATAGATATTGTTTGTGCTTCTAAAGCCTAGTACTTGTTCAAGCACAGAGTGGGCTGAAGGCGTTGGTACACACACTTCAGTGTCTCACACGATTTTCTGTCTTTCACAATAAGATTGTGGGTTTTTTTTCGTTGGTACACACACGTCAGTATCTCACACGATTTTCTAAGTCTTTCAGAATAAGATTGTTTATTCGTTTGTTTGTTTTTTAAAATAATACGTGCTAAATCACATTATTTACACACCTTGTTCCCTTCAGCCCTAACTTTGTGAGCTGTGGTTGTCTTAACCACTTAAACCACCTCAAGCTGAAAACCGCAAACTTTGACAATCTGTGCATGTGAGGTCGAGAACGTCATCAGAAGTTGTGTAGTACTTCCTCTTTTACTGCAGGCATTCCTTCCTGGTTTTGTGACACAAGTGTTTGGACATGCTGCATTTCTTTCTGCTGCAGCCCAGTAGCGCCCATTTTTAGCAAGCCTCTGTGCGTCTGTTTGTTTCTAGAGTCATATTGTCAGCTTTAGACCAGCAGAATGTGTGAAAGTTTCCAGATTTTGTGTGCGCTATGCCGCGTTGGTTTGTATGCGGTAAGGATTGTCAACAACTTTCTTTTACTTCATTGCACGAACTTGACTGAAGGCTGTTACTTCTTTATTAGGCCTAGCTTAGTCGCTGTAGAACTTGTGTAAACCAGTTCTCTTCAAGTCATTCAGTTGATATGTTTGAAGCGCTTTTCCATTTATCTGTTTTCACAGTGGTATGTTTTATGAGGGAAGTTTGTGTTCTGAGGAATGCGGGCTAATTATTGTGCCAAGAAAAGAATTGGTGCAGTTTTATTTTTAGATACACCCCCCCCCCCCCCTAGAAAAAAAAAGAAAAAAGATAAAGAGCCATGTACTGGTCAGCATTTGTTATGTTTTTCTTTCCTCCTTTTTGGAGTTTATTGTTAAGGTAGATTCAGAAATAACTTGGGGCCCTTCTCACAGTCAGACAACATTCATCATTCTTGAAAAAAGTAACCTTGCACATGAGTTTAGCAGGAGAGTCATCTTTCATCAATATTTTTAAATCATACAATGACAATGAAAAAAATTATGAATAGTTAGCTCTAAGAGATTCTTTTAACTTTTAAGAATCAGAAATTGACAAGGGGGGGGGGGGGGGGGGGGGGGTGTTAGAATTAATCAAAAGCAAAACTTTTACAAGTTGCTAATTTGATCATTTAATCAAATCTTCTGCCTCTAGCCAAGTACTGAAAGATGCAATCCAACCCCTCCTCCTCAGCTGTGAATGCAACATATTTAGCTGAGATTGTCAGTGAGAATGTGTTGCATACCCATGTGCTAAACTGTCATTTAAATCAGAGCTAGGGTGGGATATATATATATGTGGATCGGTGGTCTAGAGGTAACGCGCCTGTCTAGAAAGCGAAAAGTCCGGGTTGGAAGTGTGCGGTGGTTCGTATCCCGTCTGGGCCCGAAACTTTTCCCCCATCCATTAGACCATGAGTGGTGGTCTGGGCGCTGGTCTTTCGGATGAGACGATAAACCGAGGTCCCGTGTGTTATACAAAATTATGCAGCGCACGTAAAAGAACCCACGGCAACAAGAGAGTTGTCCCTGGCAAAATTCTTAGAAAAAAGCCACTCTGTTAGGGAAACAAATACAGTTGCAGACCAAAAAAAAAAAAGAAGGGTGGCGCTGCTCTTGTGGCGATGTGGTCTCCCCGGGGAGAGCAGCCCGAATTTCACGCAGAGAAATCTCGTGACTTAAAGTGGTATAAAATGAAAAAAAAAATATATATATATATATATATATAATATATGATGCTCCATCACAAAATGAGTTGTTTTGCACCTAACCCACTTTTCTATTAGGGGCCATTTTGGGCAGGTGGAGGTCAGGATTTTGATTTTGAGTGATTATAACACTCTAGTCTCTAGCCTTTATTCTACCTTGTACAGTTTAAATATCAAGGTGTAATTTTGATTCCTTTTTTTGTTTTGAGAACATGTTGAAAAATATCCAAGCCCTCATTTTGAAAACCTTTTTGTTTTGCAATGCTAACCATGTCCACTTCTCATTTTGTCACTTCCTGCAGTCCATCATTAGACTTGGGAGTTGGGCTTAGCCCATTACTGCTGTGACAGTAATGAGTGAAATGTAATTCAAGGTTATGGTGTAGAATACCTCACTTTCTTCATTTATTTGTGCTTTTTGTTGCTGTTGACATGTTGTAGTTGTTGCTGTATAGAGATTGCAAGGTGGCCTGTGATAATGGTTAATACTAGAAAGCTTATTGAATCATGCTTCAAATGCACACACTCACTCACACACACACACACACACACACACACACACACACACACACACACACACACACACACACACACACATGTTAGTACACACACACACTTGTTAGTACACACACACACACAGGTAAAATAAGGAATGATATTGTATTTGAGATAAAATTCCTGATACATTCTATTGCAAGCAGAGGCATCGGCATAACTTTTTGCTGGATCCCCTCTCATTGTGGAATTTATTCGAATGAGCTGGTTGATTCTTTGGCAAAACAAGGTGCCTCTGAATACAGTACTGAAGTGTTTGATTCTAATCTTGCATTGTCGTCTTATGAAATTCATTCTAAGTTAATGAAATGCATACATTCAAAGATTATAGAAAAACATTATCAACAGTTTCCTTGCCCACGGAAATTAGAAATTCTAATACATAAACTGAGATTAAATGCATGGAATACTAAATATTCAAAAAATGTAACATGTTGTTGTTCTATTCCACTTTCAGTCCACCATTTGTTGTTTGATTGCCCAATTCTTCTTGACATGTATAAAAGGAGAGGTTTAGATATTCATAAGAAATATGCCACTAGTCAAGAAGTTTTATATGACTCTCAGCAATTCATAGTGTCAGTTGCTGAAGTCATATATTCTTCACCTGTAAAACCTTTACTGTAATTACATATATATATATATATATAATATATATATATATATATATATATATATATATATATATATATATATATATATATAATATATATGTATATATATATATATATTTTTATATATGTATATACATATATATATATATTTATATATATGTATATATTTATATACTTATGTGTGTGTGGATGTGGGTGCGTGTAGGGGAAAGAAAAAGAGAGAGAGAGGGAGAGAGAGAGAGAGAGAGAGAGAGAGAGAGAGAGAGAGAGAGAGAGAGAGAGAGAGAGATGCGGTGTGTAATAATAGGTACTTTGGTGTGAATGCGGGTGTGTCTAAATCACCATGTAGTGAATAGACATTAAACAAAACAAAACAAACAAACAAAACAAACAAACACGCACGCACGCACGCACGCACGCACACACACTCACACTCTCTCTCTCTCTCTCTCTCTCTCTCTCTCTCTCTCTCTCTCTCCTCTCTCTCTCTCTCTCTCTCTCAGGGATAGCCTAGTGGTTAGAACATTTCGCTCACAATCTGACGACCTGGGTTCAATTCCTGTTCAAGGGGATTTCCCTGGAGTTAACATCAGTGCAGACTCCTCTCTCCCCAAAAGTCTTTCGGATGAGACTATAAACCGAGGCCCCGTGTGTGAACGCACGCAGAACATCTTACGCACACGTTAAATCCTGTTCCTATTTTTGTAAGAGTAGGCCATTGTGTGCTGGTGTGAACAGATGACAGAATTTATAAAACTGCATACACACGGGGACTGGATGTAACAAAGCACATAAGACTGCTTATTCCATTATCCTTGATATAAAAGAATAAAATTAAAATAAATAAAACATAAATAAATAAAATCTCTTCCTGTACTAGGGTAGGCAATTTCTCAATCATATAATTGTGCATATTTTTACACACACATTGACATTGCAGTGCAAGGTATATACTTTTAAATATAGAAAGCACTATAAGAATGCCCCCATCAAATAGCTAAAATGGGTCTATCTCATAATTTGAACTCTTGAACAGGTCTACACTCTGTAAGCTATAATATATATATATATATATATATATATATATATATATATATATATATATATATATATATATATATACACACACACACACACACACTTTGATACACCACTCTTCACACTGGCATCTTTTTTTTAGGGAAATCCTTGAATGAATAGCTACTTTAGATATACAGAATTAGTGGTTTCAAGGGGATTTTGTTTGTAGCACAACAGTTTTCTTGGTTTACTTTTAGTGTGGAATAGTCCGATAAAAGGTCAATTGTAAGCCCAAGACTTTTTTGTTTTGTTTTGAGGAGGATTATTGGAGGGAGAAGAAGGGGTCCATGGTGTTATTATTATTTTTTATTATTGTTGATGACATAAATTATATTACCGTTGTTTTGCTCACTTCCACATTGGCAGTCTCGTTTTTTTAGTGCCTAAATCAGTAAATGTAACTTACATTATAAAGAAATTGCTACCATACAGAAATTGTCAAGCTGTAATTGAGAAATATTCCAACATAATTTTTGTTATCACAGCAGAAAGTTTTAATGATGATAGATACCAAATAATTCACAATGTCCTTGTGAAGACCAGTCATTCTCCCAATGCCGACTAAACTAAATCTAGTAAAGGTTAAGACATGCTAGACATAGTCAGTAATAATGATACTGTGATAGCTGCCCTATTTAATCATTGTACTTGACTAGTTTGAGCAGCAATTATTATAAATTAGTGCTGCTATCTTTTCCAGATGTGATAAAAATTATTCTATGAAAGAGCAGCAGCCATTTTTAACTGTTAAGGTAGTGCTAAATTCATAAAGACAGTATTAAATTATGAAATTTCACTTTTCTAAATCATTTTAAATGATTATCAATCAACCTCTTGGACGTTTGAAAAAAAAGAGAAAGATTGTGATTGTTTACAGTATAAATCATAATAATGTAATAAAATACCCTTGCTCCAATTGGAGTCCAAATATGATGAACATTTGCTTGATGACTAAATATTTTTCAGAAAACAGAGTAACCCTCTCATTGGTATAGATGATATTGAGAAGCTGGCTGTGAGCATGCAGTGACAGGACTGATGTGTGTGTTTTACCTTGGGGCAACTGTACATCACTACATGGCATAGTAGGGGGAATCTTCAATCACAGCCAGGGAAATTAAGCTCAGAGAGTTGGACTTTTTTTTGGGGGGGGGGGGAGGGGGGGGTCTGGCCAGGTCCACTTGCATATTTGTACACACATTGACAGGTTCTTAAATTTTATATTCAAACATTACAGAAAGCATTTGTGTCCATTTATTTTGAGATAGAGAACATCTAGCATTGTAAGCATAAATAGAATCTATGCACATTTGTAAACGTCCACAAGCATACACACACACACTCACATTTACACACACGCATGCACACACCCCCCTTCCACAAGCACATACACACACACACACTGTACACAAGGACTGAAGGATACAATGTGTTTACAGTTGTACAGACGACTGTGCTGCAAGGGTCCTAACCCAACACGGCCTAACTTCAGCATTCTGTGCATCGGCTTGGAGGGCTGCGGGAAAAGCTCCATCCTGGCTGTTCTTAGTGGCGACGATTTGCATAAAGTGGAACCCACTGTTGGTGAGAAAATAGTGCTATGTTGTTGTTATGTTGTCAGGCCACATTGTTAGTGAATTATTCCTTACTCTAAAAGGGGGGGGGGGGGGGGGGGAGAGGGGATAGCCTAGTGGTTAGAGCTCTGAGCTCGGGATCTGACATTGTGGGTTTGAGCTGCTACTGAGACACCCATTCAAGGGGATTTGTCCCCTGGAGTTAATAACATCAGTACTGACTCGAATCCCCCAAAAGTCTTTTGGATGAGGCTATTAACCGAGGTCCTGGGTACAAAGACACGCATAATATCTAGTGCACATGTCAAAACCTGTTTAGCCTTTTGGGAAAATAGGCCATTGAATGCAGTCAGGAACAGATGACAAAAATGCATGCACACTGCTGTCATGTTTTTAAAACCTTGTCCTTGAAGTTGGAATGTAACTGTCGTAATAGTGGAAAAAGGTCTCATATGCAGAATCTTGCCATTGGTGAACCTCCCAGCGGTGCCCAAGGAACAAGGGGAAAATCCTCGTCGTTATTTTATTTTACTATCATTGATTATCATCAGAATGGGTGTGCTTTATTCTGAAACAAAAGGAATGTTTAGAAGAAAGGTGAATATGTTCTAATGTTGTAATTATTGAGAAATGAAAAAAAATGTAGCCGTTATGGTTGTTGCAAAATTGTATCGTATAACTTTTCTGATACAATATACACTGTAAATCATGCACTATTTATATACAATTAAAAATCTTTCCTCATTTTGAATACAATATTCATGTTGTGAGTCTTCCTTGGATTTTTTTTAAAAAGTTTGTTTGTTATGAAGTGTTGTTGAAAATAATATTTAGAGTGGATATGTTTTACCCAACAGCTTTTATTAACAGCAACTTTTTGTTAAAAAGTTATGTCTTTTGCTAGCAGAAAACTTTGAAATACTAATTTTATCTTTGCTTTTTGTGTGCAGGTTTTAGTATAAAGGCTGTGTTATTTGAAGACTGCATCTTAGATGTCAAGGAATTAGGTGGTAAGTGTTAGTTTTTTAAGAACTTTTTGTATGAACGTGTGTGTGCGCGTGCATGAATACAATTTTTGTTTATTCTTGGTTATAAAGGACACCTCCCTCCCTGTAAAAAAACGAAAAAGGCAGAACTGGGTGAGCTTTCCTTTTACTCACTATCCCTTTTCTCCTTCAACCACGGTAAGGGTTGCAGGCTGAACTGACAACATGGCATGTACAGCTCTGTTCATATATATATATATCTGCAAATTCTGAATCATCAACATTCCAAAGTTGAAAAGGAAGGGCGTATGTAGTCATGGCTAAGTACATCTCTCCAGCTTGACTAAAATGAAAACCATGATGCAGGAAGTGGAAGATTTCCTGTCACACTAAAGACACAATCCAGTAGTACTGTGATGACAAGTGTTGCACGTGAACTCTGCAGAAGAGCACTTTAGCGCAGCCAGTTGCCTAACAAAACAGTCGTTTGTTGTCCTTTCATATTGTTAACACTCAGTTAACGGAAGCTAGGCTGTCAGGGAGCTTCCCCCCAAAGTATAATTATATGGGCGTTGAAAAAACCCAAACATCCTGGCCTAAAATCTGATGTAACAGTAGAAAAAGTACTTTAAAACATCCTCAATTAAAATCTGGTACAACTAAAGAAAAACTATGTGTTTTTGGAAGGAAAGCAAATGAACATCATAACTTTAGTTATGTCTGTTAGATCATAATAGTGTGTACCTTTTCACAGGTGGGGAGAAAGTGCGACCTTACTGGGACAGGTACTACCAGGTGTTCCAAGGGATGATTTTTGTGGTGAAGAGTTCAGCAAGTGCAGAGGACGTGGAGGTGGGGAAACAGGAACTGTTCAAAGCTCTCAGGCACCCCCAGCTGAAGGGATTACCGCTGCTGGTCCTGGCCAACTACTCTGACATGGAGGGGGCAAAGTCCGCAGAAGAGGTGAGGACATGAACCGAAACTGTGAGGACAACATTAGCCATAGCATTCATGTGCTCTGCCAAGATCTCCCACTCTCTTGGGTTGGGAGTGAACTCCGCAGTTGCACCTCCATGCCACGTTGATGTGGGTGTTCTCTTTATGGGGACTCGGATGGAGCAGGGTGGGCACACCCTCAAGCTGTGGCACAGGCATGGATGACTGGTGCAGTAACAAAACTAGTTCTCGGCATCCTACACCAAGAGTGGTGACAGGCTAGACTGGTCATGAACTGCTTTGAAGTCGGAATGTGTCAGCAGAGTCCAGCAGGCAAGACCCCCTGCAGAGTTACAAGCGCAGGAGAAGACCAGGTGCTGAGCATCCCACCCAATAGGGAACTCAGAGAAGAAGTCAAGTGAGGCTTACTGAGCTACATCAGTGTAAGCATCAGAGAGGTATTGTTCAGCACAGTCTGGTCATCATTATCTCCCATCAGTTTTTATCTCTGGTTCTGCCTGGCCAAAAATTTTGTGAAGTTGTCGATGGTAGATGGAACTGACAGCAAGACCGCTGGATTTTGGTGGTGGTGTTTTGTTTGGGGGGGGTTTTCGTGTGGGTTTTTTTTTTTTACAATGGTTATGGGGTTCTTTTGAGAAGAAAAATAACAGTAAAGCTACTTTTTATTTGGGATGTAGTCTTATTTATTTTCCATGAAATGTGGATACAAATGACCATGTCTATCTTCAGGAAAAGCAGTAGTGAAATTCAATAAAATAAAACTTGATACAGGTGTCTGGCATCTGATTGAGAAGATACATGATGATATTGATAATATAATGAAATTTTCCATTGTCTGCATGCAACTTTATTTTGGATTATTCTTGAACACAGTTGTTGACAGCAACTGATAGCTGATAACCAGCAACTGGGGTCAGCAGATAATTAATACATCACTGACCACCAGGCTATCCCGTTCAAGAAGAAGAAGAATTTGGCTGCTATCTTCAAATAAATGCACAGATAAGCTATTAAAAGTGTTATTGTATACTGTTTTCAGAGTTAGGAATACAGTATTGTGTTGTACCATTAAGATTTCTATGCATTATTTATCGTTTAATTAATCCTGTCTAATTTGTCATTATCATTCCTTGTAATAATTGTTTACAACCCTTCTTCATGAGGATTATGCTTCGGATTGAGTAGAATGTTCCTATATTTTGGGGGGGGGAAATAAAAAAGCTGATAACCAGCATGTCCATTGCTGCCAGTAGGGCAGTGTCATTGGCCATTTTCTATATTTACCTGTCTCTTTAATTTTTAGTGATTTTTGTTTCTATGCTGGGGGGGGGGGGGGGGGGGGATAGCCTGGTGGTTCAAGAGGATTTTTTCTTTCTGCATTGTCTGTGTTGTACTACAAAAGATAGATGTGTCATATTTTTCAGTCTATACATGCATTATACAGGAACACACGTAACATTTTTCAACAGTTTCACTCGTTCCTTACAGATAACAAATCTGATGGATCTGGAGAAAGAAATTGGCGACTCCAGGACCTGGCAAGTGCAGTCCTGCAACATCCACGACAAAGAAGGCCTGCAGAACATCTTCTTCCAGTTCAACAAAATCCTCCTGGACAACCTGGAGATAGAGATTGAGAAACGCAAAAACAGTTCCCCCCAGCACAGTAACCGCGTATAGCGAAAAGCGTCGCCCTCTTCTTCCATCAGCATGCGCTCCTTGGAGACAAGTGCAGGGTTTGGTCGTCGTCACGCAGTGCGTGACAGCAGCAGGCTTAACGTAAGCCCCTCCCTCTCTCCCTCCTTCCCTCCCTCTCTCCCTCTTCTCGTAACAACTGGCAGCTGAGTCTTCGTACCTACTACTACTATCTACCTGCATGAATGTGTGCTGAAGAATCTGTGGTGGCTTCAGTCTTCCTGTCGTTCCTTTGCGGTACTGAAATCTACGCCTGCTGTACAGAGACACTACCGAGCGCTCATTCCCTCTTGCCTGAGCTGCCACAGAAGAGCCTTAACTGTGGAGAATTGTGAAACAACTTTTTCCGCTTTGTGAGGAATGGTGTGTGTGTGTGTGTAAAAAGAGCGAGAGCTTATTACTGGTGAGTATGTTTGGTTGTAATCCACAAGAGTGCATTGCATACATGTATACATATTTGTATATGTTGTACATGTTATGAAGGGGAATTGGGGAAGGATTCTAAATGAAAACACTTCTTGAAACTGACACCCTCCTAAAGGTTTGTTTTGCCCTTTTAAAATTTTGTTACTTTGGAATTATGTAAAAGCAGGACAGCCTCAAGTCAACGTTCAAACAAAGCCACTCTGAAGGGATATGTCCTAACCTGTACAAGTACTCACTTTGTTAATTGAATAACTATTGACTGTAAATGTAATACTAAAAACAACCAACGTTGTTGTTGTCTTCAATTTTTCGTCTGTTCACTTTCAGCGATATTAGACAAAAAGAAAAACCAACTAAAAACGTCAGTACAGGTAATTTGAGGTAAATGCAGCTTGTTCTCAGATGTATTATATCATCACATCAATATGGAAGCGATATAATGATGCATGAGGAAAATTGATATCAAGACGCTATGCTTACTAGATGTGATCAAAGGACTTAACTTTTTTTTCTCTATTTAATGTACAGAATCTTAAGTTGCTTTTTGTTGTATAGATTTGTAAGCTTTTTTGCCCAGGCTTTTTAAGACTGAAGTATTTTTTAGGTCATTTTTTGGCATTTTGTTTTCACATTGTATTTTGGTACTCTGTTGCAGTTTTTCGTGAATGTATTTTGTACTTAACTGTTGACAAAAAAATAGTATTTTTTACTGAGTTTACCAGAAACTGTTTTTGTTACTGTTAAATGTGAATGTGCTCACAGGAATTTGTATGTGTGTATGTGTTTGTAAAAGTCAGCATGCATTTCTCTTTTTTTTTTTTACCTATAAATGTATAGATCTGTTATCATTTATATGCATTCTGTCTATCACAGCTGCTCTCTATAATACACCTATCCTTGCAGTATTTACTTTTTATACATTTTTTTAAACAAATAGACCAAAGCAGTTACAGTTTCTATTTGCTGCTAACTTTTTTGTTTTGTTGTTCATCTGCTGAGTAGATCCTGAGATATGCATTTTTGTTCCCTTTCGATCAGATTTTTATGATTTTAAAGTAAATCTCAGTGATCTAAGTCATGGGACTAAGCATCATACTATCAAATTAGAGGACATATAAGGGGAGTTAATAAGATGAATGACATTGCCTTGGTATCAAATCTGGGCTGTGCCTGCCGGATCAAAGGTATGGATTTTCAGTTTCCCAGATCAGCTTATATATTGTAGACCTGCCAGTGCCTTACACAGCTTTGAAGAAACATGCATGCAGAAAATCAAACATGCATAGTTATGATCCCAAGATTCATGTTAGCATTCTTTTTTTTAATGTGGAAACACACATACCCAGCAATGCTTCTGAATTCAGTAACAAAACTCATTGACTTTACTGAAGGGTGATGTTCATTACTTTCTGGATTTTAGGATGATTTCTCCTCACAGACAGAAGTAAAGCCATTTAAAAGAAGTATGTATCTCTATACCCTGGCTGCTCAAATACCATGGAGAGAAATGTTCTACACTTGTGAGAGCTGTTCTGCCTGTTGGAGTAATCTGTACATCATGCTGATATCATAAATTTTGTGGTAGGAATTAGAAAGAGAAAGGAGCTGGGCATCACAACCCTTTTTTACCAACAAGGTAGTTTGTGCAATCTGACAGACAGGAATACCATAGTATATTGTGTCCCTTTGTCTTCAAACATTGACTAAGAGAGTATGATATTAGTCGATCTGAAGTTTTTGTTTTTTTATTTTCTTCATTAAGCTATATCATGCAACTAAGCACCACTCTGCTCTTTTTCCATTCTCGTTGTACAAAAGCGATAATATGAATGTAATAACAAGCTGAGTGGACAAACCTATATTGTATATTACTTTAACTAACTTATGATCTGATTTGCTTGTTTCCTAACGTAACATTCTTTATTTCTCAAAAGAGTGGCATGACAATAACATGTCTGTGACGTATATAATAATGCATATGATATACACATGTGGTTATTTCAGTGTATTCTCTACTGCTGTTAGGGTGTTGTTGGGTTTGTTTTGGGGTTTTGTTGTGGGTTGTTGTTTTTTTGGGGGGGTGGGGGGTGGAGACCAGTGTTATTATGAATCTGGAAATTGTTACGCTGATGTTATACAATAAAGGATTTTTTTCTTGTTATAACAAAAAAATAATGCTGTGGAAACTGCTCCGACGTTGGTCTTAAAATACAATTTTGGGGGGGTAAAGTTATGTCCAATTTGTAAAGCAAAAAGGTATGTGATCAGGTGAAGGGGATGCTGAAAGCATGATTCTTGTGTGTTACTGTGTGTGTCAGTGTGTTACTGTGTGGGTCTGAGAGTGTGTGGGTGTGTGTGCTTGCGTGCGTGTGTGTGTATGTGTGTGTGAAAGTCAAAGTCAAACTTTTATTTTCTCATATTTCTTATATTGTGTGTGTGTGTGTAAGTGGGAAACTCACTTGCATAAGATTTTTTCATCAGGGAACTTGAAATAAAACGTACCTTTGAAATGGGCAGATCTCCCCCAGTCTGAAATTGTACATGTATGCACTTATAATCCTGTATAGCTTCAAATTCACAATAACCCATATTTATCATTTTTGTGTGTGTGAGAGAGAGAGAGAGTACACATGTATATGTGGAGTGGAGGAGGGGGCAGGGTGTTGAGAAAAAGAGAGGAGTTTGAACATTGTTTTTATCCTTCAGAGAGAGACAGGGGAGAGAGAGTGTGTGTGTGTGCGTGCGTGGTGGGGGGTGGGAGTTAAAACATTGGTGTTATCCTTCAGTTTGTTTTTATCTGTTATAAGAAGAGAAGACTGAAGAACAAATCTAACCATGTGTAATTTAATGCTGCTTTTCTGTAGTTTGTTTTTCAGTCACTGTGCTTGTATTGTGGCTTTGTTCGATATAAACAAAAATAATAATGGTGATGAACAGATGTTAAGATGCACCTGATCTAATGTATATGATTTATCAAATGCCCAAGGAGAGACTTCAATGACAAGAACGACAACATTGCATTTTTATTTTATTTTTTCTTTCTTTCTGGAACGAAACCTTAAAATTTACCTCCTTAAGAATTTATTTCTTTGAGAAAATTTGTTATCTGAATTTTCCCATTTTGTGGCGAGGTGGGGTGGGGCTAGGAAAACCACATACCTGTTTGTCAGTACCAGTAATTTTAGTCTTAGCTCAAAACAGAGAGAGATGGAGAAGGCTCATCAATGTCAAACCTCCCTTGGGAGAAACATGACAAAAAAGGAAGAAGAAGAAGAAGTAATTTTAGTCTTATTTTCTACCCAAGTGGATTGTACTAGAATTGTTTGCTCAGGTCTAGGAGTTTAACTTCGTCTGATTTGGAGTCCTCTTTTTTTTGTTTTTTTTTGTTTTGTTCCCTGACTAGAGCTCTGAGGTTCACCAACGGTGAGATTTTGCGAATGCAACCGCTTTTGGCCACCATGAAGGTAGCCGCATTCTGACTTCAGGGATGATGGCTAAACACGACACCAGTGTGCATGCACTTAAAAAGAAAGAAAATCATCCTCTTACCGGCACTAATGGCCTACTCTTCCAAAAGATAGAACAGGTTTTAAGGTGTGTGCAAGATAATAATAATAATAATGTATGGAATTTACATAGTGCTGAATCTTGTAAAGCAACACATCAAAGCGCTCAGATGACTTTTAAAAAATTTTATATCGAGGATAATGGAATAAGCACTCATGTGCTGCTTTTTTTTAACATCCAGTCCCCGTGCGTATGTGGTTTTGTAAATTTTGTCATCTGTTCCCACCGGCACACAATGGCCTACTCTTTCGAAAAGCGGAACAGGATTTAACGTGGGCGCAAGATGTTCTGCATGCGTTCGCACATGGGGCCTCGGTTTATAGTCTCATCCGAAGGACTTCATCCGAAGATGTTCTGTATGCATTTGAATTTGGGACCTCAGTTTATAGTTTCATCCAAAGGACTTTTGGAGGACTGGAGTTGTATTGGTGTTAACTCCAGGGGGGAAATCCCTCCCTGAATGGGTGCCTCAGTGGGGGCTCAATCCCGGGCCGTCAGATCACGAGCGTAACGCTCTAACCATTAGGCTAACCACCACATCCCCCCCCCCCCTGTTTTTTTTTCACTTGGAATTTTTTTTGACTTTTGATATTTTTTGCAGCCATATATTTTTGTTTGTTTTAAATTAGTAGGGTAAAATAATGATAATAATAATAAATGCTTTATCTTGCAAAAAGAAATCAAAGCGCCTGCATTCAACACACCCATACATACAACCAATAACAATTAACAGAGTTAACAAATTCAAATGTACATACACGCTCACACACGCACACACACACACACACACACACACAAACACTGGAACACTGGAAAAGAAATATTCTAAATATATATGTATGTCTTTATCATTTTGACCTGTACATGGCCAGAAAGAATTGCGCTGCTGACTTAGAAAAAAAGAGCCCTGAGTTAATGACAGGGGGTCTTTCAGCATAAGATGTTTTCTCACCGTGGCAAGATTCTGTGCAAGTTATTTCCTTTTTGCATATCATTGTCTTTGTATCGGACTTTTTTTTCCCTGTCATGTCAATCTTCCATATTTTCTCTTTTGTCGATCTGTTCTCTTGTGATGCGCGCCCCCTCCCCCAAATCTATATGGGGCAGTTTTGTCAGAACATTATCTGTGCCTTTTATGAATTGCCTTTTTTGTTTTGGTTTTTTTGGGCTTTTTGGTTGTTGTTGCTGTGTCTGCTGTTTGTGTGTGTATCTTGTTTTGTGTATTAATGACAATTTTGCTAGTATTTAAGGTTTTGTACATTGAAGGTAATTAAATTTGTTAGTATTCAGGGTGGTTTTTTTTGTTTTGCTTTGTTTCCATTTTCATTTTGAGGAGTGGGGGGGGGGGGGGGGGGGGGGGGCAATGGGGTTCATATTTCAGATCATTTGCACGGTGTTGCAGAATGTGCTCAATTATCTCTTCCAGCTGTTCTTCACCTCTTCAGACCCATTAGGGATTATCTGTTGGTTCCTTCTCTGAAACATGATTTGGGGTTTTCTAGGTGTTTTTTTTAATGTAATCCATTTTGTTTGTTGTTAATATGGCCTTTGTAGTTGGCTGGACTATAAACAACATACTGCACATAAACAACACAGCTTCTTAAAAAGAAAGTGGCAATTAGTGTTTCCTTTTATGCAACTTTTCCATGACATGAGGGTTTAGTTTTTTTGTTGTTTTTTTGTTGTTTTTTTCTTTTTGGGAAGGGGGGGGCGATTTTTGGGTGTCCCTAGAGACGTTTTTTTTCCTGCATTTAAAAAAATGTTTTTGGTTTGCTTTATTCATTGTGAAATGTTCAGTTTGGATAGTCATGTATGTCCCATTTTAATATTTTTGTTTGTTGATTGTTCTGTTTTGTATATAATTATTTGTATGTCAAGTTTTACTTGAGTTACCTCTGTATTTTTATGGAAAAGTTGAAAATGAGCAAGAGTTGTATTTAGTATATGTTGTGTTTATTATGCAGTATTATGCATTGGCCTGCTATGAAAAGTTTTAGAGGATAATGTCTGTGGGATGTCTGTGTGCAAAATGTATATCCTTTTTTTCCTTTACCCTCTACACTTATACTGTTCACAGTTCTCTGGGAGATAAGAGGCGTTCATAGATAAAATAGTCAAGAAAAGGGTTAATATAAAATTAACTCGCCCCCCCCCCCACCACCACCAACCCAGAATTAAAGGAATGTGTACTTAAAGGCTTAAACAAAAAGTGTAGTTTTAATTGTGAAATGCCTGGGAATTGTGTTTGCACCATTTTGTTTGTGATGAAAGTAACATTTTATACATGATTAATATTCAATGTTGTCATTTTGTTTTCTTTCAGCTTTACCTGCAGACATAAATAATGCCTTGTCTCTGCTTTTTTTTCTTCCGTTGTTCCTATCTGCCCATCCTCTATGCATTTAAAACCCTAGTAGCGCAGTTCCCGGAATATTCCGGGATGACCATGCAAAGCCATCAACCAGATCACAGAATATTCTAGGATAATGTAGATGATTGTAATGGACAGCTTACTTTCACTTTCAAAGGTCACCCAATGAATGCTTAGGCCAGAGTAGGGCCGCAGAAAGGGGAACAGGTAATTCAGCACACAGGAGCAGCATGAGTTTTGATTGCTTTAGTGGATTCTTTTTTTTTTTTTTTTGTGACCAATTGCGATTGTCCTAAAAAAAAATAGCGGCAAACCTTTGCCCCAGAATTTCTTCATACGTTTCGCTACTTTCTTGACCATATTGACCGTGAGGAGGGGTTTGAGAAGCTCGTTTTCTTTGAATTAAAGAATGACAGAAACAATGAGGTAAGGATTGTGCAATAGGTTGTGTTTTTTTTTAATAAACTTGGTAAAACCGAACAGCACTAGTTTTACTGGATGCACTTCTGCCGTAGGCTACCAACTGTTTTAGGTACTCGCTGCAATAAGACTTTGAAATAATTGTTGTTGGAACAAATCGATATGCTGCTGAGTACTTGGCATCACATGAAATCAAGTGGTCGTCATGTTTTCATCTGAGAAATTTACAACTTCGTCATAAAATGTGTTCGCCATGACGCGAGTATTTGACGACCAATGAAACAACACAAAACAGAAACACCTTACCCTAGTTTTTCCGAACTAATGTCAAAAGATAGGATTTACCTAACCATGACATTTTTGCAGCTCAATAGCAACACTTGTCGTGTTTAAAGTAACTCGGAGGGGGGTGGGGGTGCCTGATGGTGTGACAGTAGATGAGTCTGCACACGACTTTTTTATTTTATTTTTATTTTAGGCCTACTTATTAATCATAAATAAACAGAACATGCTGCTATAAAATTACAATCATATAATTATATACAAACTTGTTATCTAAGCTTTTGAGTGATTTATAACTTGATATACTGTACTTAGTTCAGCTTTACATAGTATCAGTGTTCAAGTTCACTATTGAGGGTTCTTTGATCCCACCCTGCTTCAATGCAACACTGGCCAGTGTTTATCTGATTTTAGCCAGCAGCACTGATACATCTGCTGTAAATTCAGTGCCACCGGGTTTTAAATGAAAACTTAAGACAGAGGAATCTCAAAGTTGTTAATGAGTTTGGGCAGGGTTTGTTTATGAAAACGAGTGCATCAGGCTTGGAAGAATGGGAGAACTATTCTGGGGTGAGTGTGTTTCACTGTTTTGAATGGAAACGTAAAACAGCCAATTTCTTTTTGTTTTCATAATGTGAGTGTGTATGTTTTGAACGAAAACACAAACTGCTAATTTCTTATATATGTATTGCTTTTATTAAAAAAATAACAATGCAAACTGATATCCATTTATAACTTCTTTTATTTTTTATATACTTTGTGTCCATTTCATTTATCAGGCATGCATGCATGTGTGTGTGTGTGTGCGTCACTGTGTGCTATTTATATTAAAGTTATGCCATCATTTGTATAATTGATCAACATCCATTGAAATTGAAGTATTGTTGTGTATTCCTGCTCCACAACCTCACTTTTCCTTGCAGCTTTCTTGGTTTTGCTTTTTGTGTGTGTGTGTGTCTTGTTTTCGTGACATCAACAGAACAGTTCCTGCTCCTGACATCCCAGGTCCTCAAATAACTGTGTAAGACCACTTAGATACACACCCATGTATCAGTCTGGTTATTGTACACAACCTGCAAGGACACAGGCAGTTACAAGGACAATGCAAGATTTAATTAAAAAAAAAAAATTATGCAGAAGGAAATGACAGTGAGTATGAGTAATATTTCTTCAGGTAACATTTTCATTTCAGTCTGCTGTTATTGTTATTTCCAAACTGAGCTAGTGTTATTTGTTGATAACCTTTGTTAATACTAAGTCCATTGTTGATATCATATCCAAACACAGGTCGGATTGGCAGCTATCTCTGGGTATGTCCATCCGTTCCATCTGTTCTGAAACCACCTCAATGGTTTCTGTGGGTTTTTTATTCGTTTCTTGAGTGTTTGCATGTATTGCACATGTTTGCATGCAGGTTTTTACAGCCGTGTTCTTGTTGTGTTCCCATAAAATGATGGACAAGTCTCTTGTGTGTCAAGTCTGTACTGCCTTGTAAAACAAAACAAGGGGAAGAGAAAGTCTGGGAGAGATCTGATAAGGCTGAGAGTTGTGATTATAAAAGACCGACGTGTATACTTTGATACGGTATTTTGTCTTCTTATTTCTGTCACCTGAAACCTTTCAATCACTGGAAAGAGCTGTTATGGCTGGTTTCAATTGGCGAGAACATGTTGTGCCAGGTGAGGACATGTTCGTCATTTTGTTTGGAGCCAGTTGTATGTTGGCTCTTTGTTTGAGCCAGTCGTACATGGGATTTCTTCATTGTTTTTTGGCATGCTAAGTAATTTTGAGTGGATGCAGGATGTTACGTTTGTTCTTGCATGGATATAATGTTATGAAGGGTGGCATGCTAAATAATTGTGAGAGGATGCTGTATGTAAGTATGGTTGTTCTTGCTTGCTTATGTCATGTCATAAAGGGGCACTTCCATCTGCTCATGTTTATACCATGTTCTCCTTCTCTCAAAGCAGATGTGCCAAGCATGTTGTATATTTTCTAACTCTTGAACTTCTGAACTCTGTGATGTTTTGTGTAAATTTGGTTCATTTCATATCAATCTGTTTGCAAAATTTTAACATGCATAAATAGGGGGTTTGTTTTAAATGTAAAATTATCTACTTTTTAAAAAAAATTCAGTTTATCTTTTTAAAAAAAAAAATTCAAAATGGGCTTTCTGTTTCAGGACAGGAGTGGGTTAGGAGTGTACAAAAATCATTGAATGTTTCACTTCATTTGATTTTTTAAAAACAACAAAAAACCAATATTAGTTTTTGTCAGTTTGAGTTGTTTCAACATAGTCTTTATTGCCAACCTGTAAGAGCTTTATAATGTCAGGAAATGTGTAGACCATTGGCCTGTCTTTTTTTATGTATGCCATTAAGTGCTGACCTGGAGAACATTCTGGTGTTCTGTTCTTATGATGATACATTGCCTTCAGAATAATAACAGTTTGTGATACTTCTTCACAGAACGGTGTGCTTGATCAACAGTTGAATGGGTTTAAAATGTACAAAAATGAAATGACACATTCTTTAAGTTACCAGTTTTATGTGAACAAGCTTCATTTTTTTGTTTTGTTTTGTGGGGGGGTGGGGGGGGTCCAAGCACAATAATGTCTTGTCCAAAACTACCTTTTACAATATTTGTCTCAGATTTATCATACATGTACAAGTAAAGAGCATCATTAGGATGGCATGAATAATTTTAAAACTACCCCCCCCCCCCCCCCCTATTAAAGTGAAATTGTTTTTTAAAAAAAGCATATGGTCTTGGCATTAAATAGAAGTACTTAAATACTATTGACTTACTAATAAACCGTCAAACGTGCTTAACTTTTCTTGTTCTTAAATTTTAGGATATGTATCTTAGAGGTACCAAGAAATGAACAATTTAATACATAAATGTGTAAGTGAACAAATCACTGATCCGTTGTTATGTTCTGAAATGTTGGTCAAAATGTGTAACAACCCTGTGAGAATAATCTGTCTTGGTCACAGAATTTAGTATATCGTTATTTAAATATTAATTTACTTTAAAAAAAAAAACATTATAAAGTTTTATAAATTGCTATCTCTATTCACTTTTTTATGAAATACATTATAAATTCTATCAAATCTTTAATGTGTTGTTAATCTACCTTTTAGAAAAGATAATGATATAGATCTTTGTTATACCAGGTATTTTTTAATCCAGATTTTTGTTCAACAGTGATAAGTTTCATACACAGTGTGTAACTAAGGCATTTAAATCAATGTACATGGTAAAACAAGCTTATGCCATTTTATTATGTAGTACACTCCCCATTGTGAGTGAAACAAAGTTTTGTCCTTCCTCTATCCATGAATATAACTTTTGTTATGAAAGCCTTGATGTGTTAAAACAAGCATTGATTCCTTACTTCCTGGACTAGCCTTTATAGTTAAAGTAGGATATAGTTAATGTCAGCAAAGTTGTCAGAAATGGCTGAATGAGAGGACTCAGATTTTTTGGTCCCTGAAGTCAGAATACAGCTGACCTAAATGGTGGAGGGGACAGTAGCATATACACACATCTCACCAGTAGCATATACACACATCTCACCAGTAGCATATACACACATCTCACCATTGGTGAACTGCAGACCTCTAGCTGAGGAATGAAAGAAACCACCCCTGACCTTCATTGCATTGGTCTCTAAAAAGTCTCATCATGAAATGAGCATGTAGATAGCTTCTGAAGACAGGGAGATGTAGTAAAGTGTAGTGACCAAAGTTTTCATTACATCTTTTCTCAGGAATCGGCTACATACAAGGAAACAGGTATTTATTTAATGTCAGGAACACTGCAGTTTGGGGCTTTATGGGGGGGGAAAAATTTGCTGTTTCTAGTTTATTATGCTCAGGTGATGAATAGTGGACAGAATTAAATTTTCTCTTTTAGTAAGACATAAAACTTGAAAACAAGAAAGATAAATGAACAGTTTCTTCTGATTTATTAACAACGAACGAACAGTGTGTGTTTGCGTGTGTACATGTTTGAAAGCATACACAGCTGTGCATATTTCATTCTTTACTGGTCAATAAAAAAAAAATTCAGCTTTATTATTTTCAAAGATTATGAGTGCATGTGAGTGATTACACACTAGCAGATGCTCAGTGTTTGTGAATTATTACTATTCAGAAACAAGAAATAGAATTGCTTGCTTGGGGCAGAAATCCATGTTTTTGTGGAAAATGGGCATTTTTACAGGCTCCTGGGTTTGATTTTGTTTTGTTTTTGGATCAGTTTAAATCTGTGGAGAAAATTTCAGGGAATGTGTTTTGTGCTCAATTCTCAGCCAGCTTTGATCCTGTTAGGGTGTTCATTGGATGATTTTCACATGGATTGCTCTGAATCCTGTATCTTGCTTTTTAAATGAGCCGAATCTGCCTCAATTTACTTTATCAGCTGTTGAAGGTGTATGAACAAGAGCTGTCTTTGTCAGTTCCTCAGAGATGAAAGGTCAGTTGGCCCCTATCAGTTCATAGGTCAGTTGGCACCTATCAGAATATTACAAAAAATCTGCACTGCTTTCTTGTAATCGTACTGTTGGATTCCATCAGCCATTTTTACCATGTATGACAAACTGATGCTTGTGAAAAGGCTCTTGTGGCCAATATTATTCAAAATTTAAATGGAAGATTTTTAGTAACTCGATTATAGTTTAGGTGCCGATGTATAAAACAAACAGGAAGGCTGGAATGGCTTGTAAGACTCGTTAAACAGTTAAGAGTAACTCCTGTTGTTAATACAATTTTCATAAAGCATATCATTCTACTAGACACTCTCCCACACAACTGAAAGACACTCACAAAACTGCAGGCCATTTCTTCATTTTTTTTGCTTTTAATTTATCAAAGAAAAGAAATTAAACTTTTCTTTTCATCAAGCATCACAAAGGAACCATGAATTCTTCCACAAACATCACTTTCACACCATCTCTTATGGCAAAGCCAGCAAGAAAACGGTTCAACTTTCGCCACAATAATCGCAGCACAAAATTCATTCATACTCGGTACAACCATTCATCTGGGGAAAACTGACACTTTCCGTTTTGTGGCTGTCTGCATTGTAAAGGTTTAACAAACCAAACTGAATCA
Source organism: Rapana venosa (assembly GCA_028751875.1). Taxonomy (NCBI): domain Eukaryota; kingdom Metazoa; phylum Mollusca; class Gastropoda; order Neogastropoda; family Muricidae; genus Rapana; species Rapana venosa. The sequence continues at coordinate 6,398,137 of CM054153.1, read as the reverse complement.
AAATAAAACACCAACACTAATGACAATCTCTTAATCATCAGCGATGTCACACCTATTCTCTGTACAATGGATACGATTTCAAATTTTAATTGTCGAAATCTACAAATAAGTAGGACAGCTGTAAAACCAATAACATATTTTCTTCTTTACCACTTCAGTATTTTCTCCATTGTTATTTGCGCTCCTCTGAAATATACTCTGGCTATACTGTCAACTAACTACAATTTATCTTATCATTTAGATTCTGCTAACCTATAATACTTCAGTACTCTAAAGCTTCTTCTGACTGTTCTGTCCAAATCCAGTACTCTATGACCCAGTAGACATTCATCCAAAAGCAGGCAACTTCTCAGTTTCCTCTGCATGCCCGACGGAATGGAAAATGTGATGCAAAATTAAAAGAAATATCTCCACTGATGAACCAGAAATCTTACTGATGCTTGTTGTCTACAGACACACACTAAGGCCAAGACATGTTTATAAAAAGCGTTGTTTGATGACCGTTTTCCCCCCACCCCCTTTATAGGTCCGTAAACTGAAAAGGGGGGAGGGGGGGGGGACAAAATCACTGTAAGGTATCCCATACGCAGCCAAGCACTGAAAGGGCATTTCCACTGCACTACTGAACACACAGCACCACTCCATCCTTTTCTATCGAAAATGTTTCTATCATCTTGGTTACTTTTATTTCATAGTAAACAAGGAAACTGACTATGGCTGTATACATAAAAGAAGACCAACAATAATAACAACAACATTACTTTGATTAGCATAAAGAAAAGGAAAGGGGAGGCTGTAGATCTTCCTAGTCTCTGGCCGGTGTGGATCTCTTTCTCTTATTTCTTCCTAGGGATGAATAAATAGAATAAATTTTAAAATAGGAAAATTAAATAAAAACCCCAAGTTTGATTACAAGAGGGGAGAAAAAAAAAGGGGGGGGAATCAAATCTCAGAGAGAGAGGAGTCAGAACTGTTAATACACAGACACGGCGGGGAAATACAGGCTTGAACAGTTGTTAAGCTGTTGTGGAATCTCCTGTTCATTGCAGAGAGCAGCACAGCTCAGCAAAAAGCATGGTGCTAGGACAGTTTTGAAGCAACCAGTCTACACGAGTGAAGAGCCGAAGTGTTTGTTCACGCATCAAATCTGGCAACAAAAGTTTGTAACGTCCTGCTGGTACACAACGCGCACTCAAAATAGAAGTCTCTGCTGTCACGAGTCTCGCACATATACCCACATTCACACATGCATGCACGGACCTCATTCATGCCCGGACACGGTGCTATGCCATTTTGTTCAGGACAGCACCGTGAAGCTGAGCTAATTGCTGCGACCATTTCTCCAAGGCTCCATAGCGCGCTGTGCCGCTGGCTTCTCGACTTAATTCCAGGACCTGGTTTACTTGATCTATCCGTCCCTTGATCGTGCTGCAACACAAGGTTTGTCATCTCTTACAAAGGGCTTAGATTTTGTAGCAATACCATTAAAACAAGCAAACAAGAAAAATGATAATAAAGCCCTACATCCTTTCTTGTTTAAACCTAATATTCATCAGAATGTAAGAAATGCATACATATCACATACTAACTTTAAAAAAAAAAAAGAACTAAATTGGAAAACCACCTGCAAGAGCATCATCAGAATTTTTTAAAATAAAAAACAACACAAAAAACAGAAACTCCTCTCTGCGAAAGCTTTAAAATCTACAGAAAATATTTCTGGAGGGGATCATAAACATATACTCCCAAATGATAGAGGGGGTAGGCAAATCATAAACAAAAATTAACTTTTTTCTTCTGTAATGAGTTTCTAAACCATAGTAATACTTTCTTTAGAAAAAATAAATCAAAAAATTATTTTCTGTACATGTGATCTAATAATAAATAGATAGATAAATACAATCAGAGGATGATGGGAAGAGGGAGAGACAGAAATGACTGGAGAGAATACATGTAACAGCAGTACAGAGATGAACAGGGACAGACATAAAGTTGACAGACAAGACTAAAAAAAACAGCAAAAAATAATGTCAAAGCTATTACTTGTCCAGGATGCAGGAAACGAGCAGATTCTCAACTTCTTGTGGATCTATATTTAGCTCCTGCAACAAAGCAAAATGAATCAAAAATGAAGTTACAACACACCTGTTCTGTGCCATACCTGCCTTTTCTGCTTATAAGCAAGAAACGAGGTGTTTTCACCTTGGAAAGTGTTTCGGTCTGTGTATCAAAATGCGTGTGACCATGGTGTAAGATGAAGAAAAAAATGTTGACTCAATCCCTCCTAGGCCCAAGGACAAGTTACACCTCTTTCAAATGGTCGCTGTTTAAGACTAAATTCGCTATTCCACAGGCATACGTTTATAATCACTAAAAGCACACAATAAAGAGCATCTTTGATTTTAGTGCTCAGTTACCATTAGTGCTATGCTGCGAGTTTCTTTTCTTTTTCTTTTTTGTTGTTGCAATGTTGAGTTTCATGACACATATGCCGGAGATGAATTCTTGAGATAAAAATGATGCAAGTTATATGTTTCTAGATGGAAAAATATCATAAAAACAAATGTGTCCAAATAATTCATCATCTTCCCCGAATCTTTGAGAGATAAAAACTATCCTTTAACTCTTTTGCACTGGCAAGTTCAAGCTTTCAACCTGTAATCATAGTTGAGAGGAATCTTTCCACCAAGAGAAAGCAGCATCTTGAAACAATTATAGCATACTGTACAGTGTTGCATACAGAGAGAAACTATCGATCTTTTGGTGAGCAGTATAGCAAAATGCAGGACAGAATGTGGAAACTCTGCTTAATGCAGACAACTGACAGCTCAGTCATTAGAAGAAAAAAAAAAAGAAGAAGAAAATATCACCATGCACACAAGTGTACCCACACCACAAAATGAATTTGTAAAATATGGCACACAGCCTGTAAGACACTCACCCTGGAGATGAATGGAATATGAATCCTCGTGTATGGTTTAATCAACTTGATCAACACTTGCGTTCTGATGTTTCGCAGCAGGTCTGCAACAGTTCAAGAGTGATATCAGAAATACTGTCACAGGTGACAATTTATAGTCATTTGCAATGAGCTAAGAACTCCTTCACAGTGCAAACCTGTGCATCCCCATACTAGGCCTACTGATTTCTTCACAGTCTCAGTATTTTGGGGTATTTCAACTATGGATTCTTTTTATTTTCTGTATGAAAAAGTGTTAAGTATACATGCAAATAAACAAGTGCATTTGTGATAGGCATAAATACATACCCCCCATGATGTTCAACCATTTGCACATAAATGTATTCATTTAAACATAATGACACACATACGTATACTTGAGTATTAACCAAAAAGATTAAAAAAATATCTATGGCTGTTTATCCCTGCATTTCCACTAATGACTTTTAGCAAAAATTCTTATAACATCAATGTTAAATGCAAAACAAATAGAAGCAAACATAGCACGCTTACACAAAGAAGACTATTTACCACAAGAGAACAACTATTTACCATAATAATAATGTATGGAATTTATATAGCGCTGAATCTTGTAAAGCAACAAATCAAAGCGCTCAGATTTTATTTCATACCACTTTAAGTCATGGCAGATTTCTCTCTGTGAAATTCGGGCTGCTCTCCCCGGGGAGAGCGGGAGAACGCGTTGCCACTTAGCGCTGCGCCACCCTTTCACCCTTTTTTTTTTTTTTTCCCCTGCAGCTGTATTTGTTTCCCTATCAGAGTGGCTTTTCTCTAAGAATTTTGCCAGGGACAACTCTCTTGTTGCCGTGGGTTTTTTTACGTGCGCTAAATAATTACGTGTAACACACGGGACCTCGGTTTATCGTCTCATCCGAAAGACTAGCGCCCAGACCACCACTCATGGTCTAATGGATGGGGGAAAAATTTCCGGTCCAAACGGGGTACGAACCGCCGCACACTTCAGACCCGGACTTTTCGCTTTCTAGACAGGCGCGTTACCTCTAGACCACCGATCCACGATCATTAACTATTTACCACAAGAGAACAAACAGCAAATCAATTTTTTACATTTGACAGAACCTTACCTTCAATGTGCTCTCGTATAAAGGGATCTTCCATGATATTTCTTCTGTTGGTTTTCAAAATCTTCTCAAACTCATTTATGTCATTGTTTTGGTATGCACTGAAACAAAATACGTAAGTAGTGTAAAAATACAGTATATGTACAGGTATATGTGACTCAATATGAATATAAACTGTTCATTCATTTAAACTGAAACAATGGGGAGAAAAGGTCTAAAACAGAAAGAGAAAAACATACAAAAAAGCAAGCATATCATTTTATCAGAAGCGTGTGTACACACTCAAAGAAGAATTCAGGGATAGAAAACACAACAGAGAGTAACATTACCACATGGTTGTATTCCATTATCCTCAAAATGAAAGGGTAAACTAAAAAAAACAACTATGCTTTAGGAATGACAGAGAAAAGACCAGAAACAAGAACTTAAGAAATAACACACACAAACCAATAGGCAAATCACAGAGATTATTTATTTCAGCATAGACTGGACTTTGCAAATTTTTCATTCTTTCTTCTTCCAAACAATAAACAAAACATCAGAGGGAAATTCCTTGGACAAGCTATGAAGATGTTTACCTGACCAGGTTTGTCATTGCAAGTATTTCAGGGTCGTTTTTGTAAGGTTTGGTTTCCTGCGAGTCAAAAGGGTTGATGCCTGATTTCATCAGCATGTTGGCGAGAACTAAGTACTTGAGGCAAGTCGTTCTCCTGCACAGCAAGAAATCACACCATCAGCTTCAAATACCATCTCGTCTGACCCCCCCCCCAAATTTGCAACTAGTCCCCCAACACTCATCCTGATCACACCACCACATTCAGGCTGCAGAGATGCTGTAATCTCAATAAATGATACAGGTCTATAATGATTTAATTAGTCTACATGAGGTGGTAGGTGGCGCTGCTCGAGTGGCGACACTCTCTACTGACAGGCGATATACTTTTTTGTTTGTTTCGTTATATTGTGTGTCTATCAGCTCAAAGTTGTTCGTGACATTTTATTTAAAAACCAATATGAAATATAGCTTTTGTGTCTTTGATATATTTGATGAGTATCAATCTGCCTGTCAGTATTGTAATTGCCCTTCATGGGATGATTAAAGTGTTTTTGACTTGACTTGACTTGATGACAAACAGATTTTTTTTTTGGTTTTTTAAAGTGTAATCTTGCTTCCAAACACTGACTGACCAGCTACTCTCCACCCCCACCCCCCAAAAAAAAAATGGTGGAGTATGAGATGATAAAAACAGCTGCAAGACAAAATAGTTCAGATATCACTAACTGAATGACCGCCAAAGTGAGTTTCCTGCCTGTAATGAAAGTCTTCAGCTATATTAACATTACCAAAAATATTCACAGTAATTTAACGACATCACTTCATGGTTTGCCATACCTCTGACTCCCAGATTCATCATAGTTTTTGAAGGCCTCGAAGAAATCAGTGTGTGCTTTCTCATACTCCAATTCTCGTAGATGCATTTTCCCTCCACATTCTGCAAAACGTCACAGCACAATATAATATATGCACAGAATCACTAAACTTTCTATTGTTTTATTTTATACACAACAAATGAAAATATACTGTCTTTTTTTTTCAAAATCATCAGACAAAAATACATCTTTCACATGTCAGAACAAATTCTATCTGAATAAGTAGCTGAACAGATCTGAGACACTGCTAATGTTTCCTGAATTAGATCTATTATTTTGATGAAATCTGCATTTGTCCCAAAACCTCACTTTGAGCTAAAACCAAAGTGGGGATCATGAAGTAGTGCGACCTTTAAACTTTTCATAATTTATTGAAAATAGAAGTAAACAAACTAGGATTTTGCGAAGATGATAAACATTACCACAGATGATAAACATTACCACAGAGGATAAAATAAATGAACAAACTTATGTTTTATACTGTGCATAAAAAACCTTCACACCTTTCAGTATGATCACAGTGCATTTACAAAATCCTTTGGCACAAGACTTCTAAAGAATATGCATAATCGTTTTTTTGCATTTATGTACAAATACCGAAAAAGATACAGCTCTCAGATGGGGGAATCAAGGAATGGTCCAAGGTATGGCTGGGGGTTCAGCTGTTAACACCATCCAAGTTCTTCAATACCATCTTTTCCTCTTTATCAAACTTTTATAAACATCAGCCCATCATTCCTTTCGGCATAACTTGTTTTATTCTTTATTAATCTATGTCCAGGAATGAAGTCTTCAAAAGTCCTGAAACACTGCATCAAGAGTGGATTGTTTATTCTGTACATGTTCCAGTTTTCCTTACCTCTGATAACACCCATGATCAGTGGATGTGGAATGGCAGACTTGATGTGTAGGGACTGTTCATACAGAGCCTGTAACATGATGTATGGATTAAGAGTATAACTATAAAAAAGAATCCATACAAAATAAACAAAAATACAAATAAAACAGCCCACAGTGAGAGGGGTGGCAAAACATGCTCCCAGAGATCTTTTCCAGAAGATTTTGTTATTCTAAAGGATGTTAATGATGAATGCAACATGTTTTTTAAATTTTATTTGAGAAGACTTCAAATAATCTTTTTAAAAATTCAGAAACAAGGAAAATGCTTATGTAGCATGCACACAGAACCAAAACCCAAGGTAATTATCTTAAAAAAACAACAACATAAACAATCACAACCCCACTGTGAACAAAAATCACAAAACAAAACAAAATTCACCTCTCTCCCACCACCTACCCCCAGCAATTGTTTTAAACTGAGCAAGTTTATGAGTCTAAAATTAAAGTCAGCCCAACAAGAACAAGGTGTTACCTTCAGCTTTTTGTTGTTTTTCTGTTCGGTGTACATCTGAATCTCCAGCGCATAGATTTCCAACAGCTGTGTTCCCTTCTTCAAGTCATCTTCTCCATCGTCAGTCTGAATAAAGTACATGCAAAAAGGGGTTGGGTTTTTGGAGGTCATTTTTTTTGTATTGTTTCTTTCTCAGCTGACATCATCACTGATAACAAAACAGTTTATGAAAACATTTTTTGGTGTTTGTTTCTTTCTCAGCTGACATCATCACTGATAACTAAAAAGTTTATGAGTAACATCACTGATAATGTAATAATCTGTCCCAATCACTTCCAATTTCAGAACTAAATACTTTTTACAGAATGAATCCACAATTAGGCAGCACATCTGAACTAAAATTATTTTCATTCACCACATCACTTTAGTTCCAATATATTTCTTTCAGAAACAGTAACAACTGGCTTGATTTTTCATAAAGAAAGCAGCACATTGTGTGTGTGTGTGTGTGTGTGTGTGTGTGTGAGAGAGAGAGAGAGAAAATGTCAAAGAAAGATACCTGACAGGACTGGTGAAGCTGTTTAAGGATCTTCTGCAGCCTGTTGAAGTCACCCCGGTCAAAGTAGAGTTTCCCCAGCTTTGTGTTGGTCTTAAACCACAACCGCTCATTCTTGGCTTCCTTCAAGGCTTCCAGGGTGGTCTCATAAAAGTCTTGTAATAATGCCATCTGAAACATCTTTATCTTTGAGCCTCTCTGTTTGAATCGGGAAACAAGATGGACTCATTTCACTGCAGTCACCTCTCTCTCAACTTTATCTGTTCTCACATAAAACACCATAATAAAAGACATATCTTCTCCCAATTGAATAGGTATGATTTTATGCAATTAAAACTAAACATTCAACAAAGATGTTGCAGGCATGCCAATGATATATGTGAAGTGTATTTAACAAAATTCTGATGCTAAAAGATGCACACTTCACATTTTCACCTTTTCAACTCAAAAATTACATCAAGGATTTTGTTTCTTTTTTGCACTGTACAGACAACACAGATCAGAGGTATCCAAAATCAAACAACTTTACATACAGCACACAGCTGAACCAAAACTTTACTATGAATGGAGATATCTATATTGTGCCTTGGCCTAGTTATGTCCAATGTTACTTCTGCTGACACACACACAAAAAAGTTATAAAAAGTTGAGATTTATAATTCCTGTTGGCAAAATCCAAAATGATCATTGACTTACACCAGAGACCACTGTAACTGTATAATTTAAGTTATCTTAAGTTTTCATATCAGATGCATCATAACTGTCCACATTACAACTAGAGTCCAAGAATTCACCTGGAACACAAAATCAACTGTGGTCACAGAAGGTACATCCTTCCAACTAACCTGCTTGGAGGTGGAAATGTAGTCAAGGATGGAGTTGATGGACTTCTCAGAGTAGTTGCGTGTCACAGCAGACTTGATGTAGGTCAGCAGTTGTTTGTAACGCTTCATCATTTCCTCGTAGTTGCTCTGGAAAACATTACAGTACATTCACATAGTACCTCAACTTCAAAAGACCATACAAACCCAATCTTAAAGACGAGATTGTTAAGGTTTCCCAAAGTTTGAATGTAATGCCACTTCATCTCTTCTCCACAGTGAACAGGTTTTTGTCAAGATCGAAAAGAGAGTAGAATTACAGTCAGTTATATCACAGATTAAACGAAAGACAAGGCATTAGACTGGACACTATGGAAAATCAAATCAAGTTAATACCATCACTGATTACTTACTCAATTACTGACTGATTCTGATTACTGACATTTTCTACTTTGATAATCATCAAGAATTACAACATGCTCAATTGCATGTAAGGGAAATACTAGGATCTGAAAGTAGGTGAGCTGGAAAGTAGCATCACCCCCAAAAACACAAGAAAAAGCTTACCAGTTTGAAGTTGATCTTGATCATCTGTTTGAGAGCCTTGAAGCCCCATTCTCCTTTCTCTTTTCCTTCAAGTTCCAGTACCTGGTTTAGAACAAAGAAATTGCTGGCTTTCATTTTTAAAACATATATGCATTTCTTTCAATCAGTCTTCTTCTTTATATACCATTACTTAGGACTGTAGTCAAGGATGGAGTTGATGGACTTCTCAGAGTAGTTCCGTGTCACAGCAGACTTGATGCAGGTCAGCAGTTGTTTGTAACGCGCTCACATGTCATGTCACATGCTCCTCTGGTCTTGCTAAAAAAAAATCCTATAAGGCACAGTGAGGGGAGGAAGAAGAGGCAGACAAAGGAAGAGATGAGAGGACAACATTTGAGAGTGGACAGACATGGAGCTGAGAGACACCCTGAGAGCGGCTGAAAGATGCGAGGACTGGAGAAAGGTGGTTGACAAAGCTTCGAAGGCGCCCCAAAGGATTCAGAATCTGCGGGAACGATGACGGTGAGGACTGAAAAATACATTTCTAATTTTCTTTCATCAATAAAATGCTGGTAATTTAAACAAAAAACAAACAAACCTGTAAATTATACTGTCTCAAATACAAAACTTATCAATGAATTTCAGTTCAATAACCTACACATCTATAGAGCAAAAACATGCATGCATGTGCATCTCACACACAAACACAGACACACGCACACAATTTTTTCATCCAGAATACTGAATACTGACCTTTTGAAAACTCTCCAAAGCAGCTTTAGGGTCATCTTCTTTCAAAGATTTGGAATTGTAGTATTGGTTCTCCAAGTCAACATCAGGCTCAGAGTTGCTCTCCTCCGAGTATTCCTATGTTATTAAACACAAATTTGTTTAAATAATCACCTTGGCAAGATAGCCAAATTTTTGCACACATGTGATTATATGTATACATACACTGTGCATATGCTACAAATACATACATACCATATTCATCCCAAAGTGATATTCTCTCTCTCACACACACACACACATTCAAAATCAAATGATTCATTGATGCTTCGTGTTGTCAAACAGTATTTTCTGTGTTACATCAGATTGACAGAAAAATGGCCCTGCAAGCAAAACCCTAATAAACACATAACTGGTCCACACTGGATGAATGTGAGTAGCTTCACTATGGCCATATAAATCATAATGCCATTGATGGCATATTGCTCAGTCTAGGTCAGCCACCTTGACAATGTGTTTTTCATGGGTTTTAAAATAAAGTCTTCAAATTCTCTGAACACTACCAGTACTAGTGGTAGAATATAAAACTTTTCAGATTTACTTACTCTTGGGGAAAGATGATTTTTAACATGATCAGGGCTGAGCACGTTCATGACAGTAATTCCAGGAAGATCATAACACTGCTCAAGACTCAAGTGCTCCTAACCATTGTCAGAATTTTGCAGTTATCAAGTGTTTATTCAGATTACCAAAAAATCCTAGGTACCAGTTAATTTTGAGCCAAAAACTCATGGGTAAACAATTATTCCTTCACACTGTTTTCCAAAAACAAAACAAACAAAAAAAACCAAACCTCACATGCACACAAACGAATGATGCTACATAATATATAACATCAGATTTTCTTCATCAAAGCCAGGAGGCACAGTCAACTCAGAACAAAGGGCCATGCACTGCTGATGAGAAATGGTTCTGCTAGTATAGTACAAGCAAGACCACTGCAGTAACCATGGGCAGCGAGGCAAGTCCAGATTCAATCTTAAGACATGGGTGTCTGCAAGATGAGATCACCCCTTAGAACGAGTGCTTAATTCAGTAAACTACAGTAGTTAATATATCAATAATTGGTTTGGTTTTCTCCTAACTTTTATTTGCATTCTCTAATCGTATAACAGACAGTTCATAAGCTGATCTTAAAAGGTGACAACAGTTGCGACTCACGTTAACTAGGAGGCTGATCGGAAGATTAACAACTCTGTTCCTTTTCAAAACTATCGATTATTGACATTATCCTAGCAGTAACAAGGACCAAACTGATAAATGTGCGCACGATTATACAAGCAATAAATGCCTATCATATACAAAACTTACCAAATCATACTCTTCGTCATCATCAACCATGAACTCGTCGTCCGACATCTTGATGTTGTAAATCGCACATGCGCAGTGCCATCAATGAATTCAACGATTCGCAAACAGTTCTCTCAACCATTTCCGCTCCCCCCCCCCCCCCCCCCCCCCCCCCCCCCCCCCTCGGAGGTTTCCGACTTTTTGGATTAGACTTACGCATAATACGAAAAGCGGTCATTTACTTGATTTATTTGTTTCAAAAGAAAATTAAAAACCCTCTTTAAGATAATTAGAAGGACGCCACCAAATTAACAGAACTATGAGTAAACAAAACAAAACAAAAACAATTATTGTTCATCTGTGCATACAAATTCATTTAAAGTCTTTTCACAACGGAATGTATACTTTATTTCTAACGCTTTATTTTCCCCCACTGACTCTGTATGCCTAAATGTGTGTGTGTGTGTGTTTGTGTGCGGGCGCCCGCGCGCGCAGGGTGGAGGTGGGGATTAGTCTAGTTTTGTCAGCTTTTTCTCCATTAGTGCTTTTGTTTTGTTTTAATGTTCACAATTAATGATCGCGGCTTTTTTTTTTAAACATAAAACCCGTTCAGGGCCGTTGATTGCTACACTTGAAGAGGGAGAAAGAGACAGAGAGGGAGAGATACAGAGACTGGGAGACACTTTTTTTCTTCTGCTTTATTTTTCAAACTTAACAAACAAAAACTTGCATTGCTCTTTTCTTTTTTCTCGTCATTCATCCCCTTCCCTTGAAAGTGTTTAATGTGTGCTAGTGATTTAATTTTTGCAACTTAAACCCCTCGATCTTTGATGAAACCCCTTTGTGAACCAGGGCATTTGGGACACCCCTCATGTTAACTGAAAAAACCCAGTGTTTATCATATTTCATACAATAATTCACCATGTATCACATCTGTTGGTAGTCAGAACATTTCATTGCTGACATAAATTTGTATTGGGATATTTTTGTCATCCACTTCAGTTGTGTTGTTGCTACCTATGCTGTTGTTGTTGTTTGTTTTTGTTTGTTGGGTTGGTTATGGTTTTTTAAAGTACGCCAGTATTTCGTTAGCTTGTACATGTTGTAACGCTTACCCTGATGTTCGAAAAATAATTGAGTAAGATTTTGGGGGGAAATTATTATTTGTAGAGCACATGATGTGTCCAGACAAGCTTTCTCTCAAAACCAAGGTTGGTCTCAAACTGACACTTTCCAAGAACTGGCACCACTGGCTAGCCTAACCAGTTATGTTCAAAGTTAACCTTCCATTCTCAATACAAAAAGGAAAATTTAATTTCCGTCTCTTAAAATAGTCCCTTGTCCAATTTGAAAACTTGTTTTGGTGTCTTTAGCCTTTCAACATAAATGACAGCCTGTAAAGAGGACCAAGATCAACCTGTGTAACCAGATGTAAACCAGTTGTAAAGTCATACAGACATTTTGACAGCAGCTTATGCTGTATGCTGTGTGCATGTTTTAGGCAGTTACTGGAGTGTTTATTCAAAATGTCCATGAGCAAGTGTGCACAAACCTTATAAGTGACAGAAGTTCGACTAGTTGGAAGTAGTCTATGTGTTAGCGGAAGATGAAATCAGATTTGTTTCCTTTAAAAAGAAACAACTTCCAATACAGTTCCGGAATTTTAAGCATTCTCGTTAAACATGCACGCGTGTGTGTAAAGAACTTGACAAGAAGTCTTTTGCCTCTTTCAGTAGTCAAGGGTGTACACCATTTGGACCTACCGATTTTGTTGTTTTATCCTTATAGTCTACTTTAGCTGGTTTTTCCAATTATTTTAAGGCTGGATAGAGTTTGCAATGGTAAGAAGTGTATTTCATATGCAAAAAAAAGAGAAGGAAATGGGCCCAAAATCAAAGCTGAATGCCGCCTAAGTGATAGCCAGCTAATACCCCCCCCCCCCCCCCCCCACCTAATACCCCCCCCCCCCCCTCTATAGCCAGCTAATACACCCCCCCCCCCCCCCCTCCCCATCGCCTCTGGGTGGACAGCTGTCGGATGATAACTGAACTGAGTTAGCAGCCTTTAGTCTCGGAAGAAGTCGCGCTCTAAGTGTTTAGTTCTGGTACAACATCCCTTGTGGCTGGCCAGTCCACACAGGAATTACATAGGCCTATGGCAGAGGGCACAAAATTAAATGAAGTCTAACGCTGGTCTATCTGCCTAGGCTGCAGCTTTCCTTCTTGCTAGCCTTGCCTCGTGGTGCTGAGCAAGTGTCTCTTCAAACCCGGAGAGACCTTTCTGCACAGTCTGTCTCCAGGCTGACCGTTCAGGGCTGTTGCTTCCCAGTCGTTCTGGTCGATGTTCAGGGCTTTTAAGTCCCTCTTGCACACGTCTTTGAATCGCAGCTGTGGTCTGCCTATGGGACGTGTTCCCTGTGCAAGTTCTTCATAGAGGAGGTCTTTAGGGATCTGTCCATCGTCCATGCGCACAACATGGCTTTGCCAGAGCACACGTTTGTTTCAGCAGCGTGTATATACTAGTGACTGAGTGTATATATATATATATATATATATATATATATATATATATATATATATATATATATGTATCTGATATATATATATAATGGAATTTATATTGCCCTAAATCTTGCAAAGACAAATCAAAGCGTTTGTATTCAACCTATTCTTACACAGTCATGCAACCAATAACAAACAATAGTTTAAATAAACAAATATTACAAACATGGTACACTGCAGACCGAATATATGAAATACAAATTACAATAGTCAAAACCATTTATTCAAAAGCGTGCGCGCGCGCACACACACACACACACACACACATTCAAGTTTCAGTCCTTCAGTGTTGCGAATAGGTTTACTCCCACCAGACTTTCCCGATTTATTTATCTATTCTTTTATATGGAGGATACTGGAATAAGTAGTCTTGTGCTTTTTTCATCCAGTCCCTGTGTGTAAGCAGTTTTGTAAATTTTGTCATCCATTCCCACCGGTACACAATGGTCTACTCATCCGAAAAGCGGAACGGGTTTTAATGTGTGGCAAGATGTTCTGGGTGCGTTCGCATTCGGGACCTCGGTTTATAGTCTCACCAGAAGGACTAGGGACTGTGAGTAGGTGTGTAGTGTCTCCAAGAAAAAGTCTGGCTGTTTGTAACTGGAGGCAGTTCTTTTTGTATTAGTAAATGAAACAGGTTTGTGTTTGACATACATTAATTTTTGGTTTAATTGTCTTGTCGAGAGACCCACATATCTAGCTTACTTGTGTTAACTAATTCATTGTTGGATGAAAGGATAGGGCCTACTTCGTTTTTGTTGTCGTTTTTTTCTTCTTTTTTTCTCTAAAGGTGTCATAGAGTCTTTAAGGTTCAATCGGATAATTCCGCTGGGGCTTTTATACACTCAACAAACAAGTCATTAACCAGGTGCTTATTTTCCCCCTTGTTTAATTAACACACGGGCATAAATTACGAATGCAAATCTCCAGTTGAGATAAAAGAGTTTGGTTCCATGTGGTGAAATTCCGACCCAGGACAGAAATCTTTTAACGCATTGGGAATTGAACTGAGTGAGAAATTTTGGCCACAATGGTGGGTTTGTGAGTTGTGTTCATTCTGTTTTCAGCCAGACTTTTTTCTCGACTGTTTGTAAACAGTGAATAGCTTTAGAATTATCCATATTTTCTGCGTGCAATTCTTTTTTGTATTAGTAATGAAAAAGGTTTGTGTTTGAGGCATCTTAATTTTTGGGTTTAACTGTCTTGTCAAGAGGTCCACCTATCTAGCTCACTTGTGTTAACTAATTTGTCGTTGGATGAAAGGATTCTGCGTTTTTGTTGTTGTGGCTGTTTTTCGTGTTTGTCTTGTTTTTGTTTGTTTATTTGCTGGCGTCCATTGAAGTGAGTACCTGCACTCTTTAGGGTCAGGGAAGGTAAAGCAGCGATGGAAAGGAGATGGGTGCTGCCCTCAATATGCTGGCCCCTAGAGAAGCCGAGATCTCTGAAGCCTTGCTCCCCAACGACCACATAGGTTATGGGACATCTTTACCTTTACCGACCATTGAAATATCGGAGCAAAAAGTCACTCTTACCCCCAAAACTCTCCCAAGCATGTTTTGTAAATTTTGAGTTCTCCATAGTTGGTAACTAAAAGTAAAATGACCAGTGCATTTGATTTGGGTGAAAATAAAAAAAAACCAACAACCTTGTGCTACAAAATTCTCAGGTTCTAACACTGTGTAACACTACAGGCACTTGTAGAAATTAGAATCTTAATATTGATTTAAAAAATCAGTACTGCATTTAGTTTGCACCTCTTGTGGTTTGAAGGGGGGGGGGGGGGGGGGGGGGGGTCTTGCATGTGTCCTGTGCATTACACTATACACAACAGTGTGAAGTGTTAAAATGGTTAAAGCAGTTTTGGGATTATTCTTTAAGAAAAAGTTAAGATATGAGGAAATAAAGGAGAAATATAACATTTCAATACTTTTACACTGTAAAGTCCTTTAAAGGATTTATGTAAGTATCAAACTGTAAATTATATATTTTTATGTGGCATAACAGTCTCAGAGTCTGAACTTTTCTGAGGATCCCAAAGGTGTTTTTTCCCATCATTTTTGTTTTTGTTATAGTGCCAGCTGAGCCATCTGATAATAGGGACTGTGGTAACCGCAAGTTGTCTCCCTTTGGCACTGTGGGCCACTCTACAAATAAATGCCCATGTTAGGCATAATATGTTTCTAAAGCAATACATTGCTAGCACTGTGCAAGCACTATGTTAGTGTATATATATTACCAAGTTTAATTTACTTTTCCAGTATATATTACCAAGTTTAATTTACTTTTCCAGTATAATACCGCTGATCATATTGTTAGTAATGTCAAGCTTCAACGACGTGCAAAGCACCATTTATATATACAAAGCTCATGAAGTGAGAGCACACAATGACACAATAATAATTTACAGCTTTTTTGTCACAGTATTATAATTTACATGGGACATGTCACAACATTACATGTTAAAAATTCATTATGAATTTACATGTGACATGTCACAACATTACATGTTAAAAATTCATTATGAAGTATGCAGTTAGAATTGTGAAAACAATACCACACACACACACACACACACACACACACACACACACACACACATATATATATATATATTATATATATATATATATATATATATATATATATATATATATATATATATATATGTACACACACACAGTGACACACACACACACACACACACACACACACACACACACACACACACACACACACACACACACATATATTATATATATTATATATGTCATTCTCAAAAACATGTGAGGCATGATAGTGACCTACTTCACACATCTACCATTTGACTGAATTTAGTTTGTAACTGTGGTGAATGCTGTTTACTGGTTATGTTTGAAATAAAGAAATAAAATTTAAATGTTTTAATGAGTAGTTGTGCTTGTTTTTAAAAATATTGAATTTTCTTTTACAAAATGTGCTCATTCCAACATGGCAGATTTGTACATGATGGTGCATACATTATGCAGATTGTTCTTCTGACTTCAAAGACTGCTAATTTGAAACACAATTTGTATTAAATTAATGCCCAGATGTTGTTTCAAACTCCCAAGCAGAAACATCTTCATTTCTTTTTCATGAAGATTAAATAGAGGGTGGATTAAGTACCCATTGTGGTCGTGATGCTTGGTTTTCAAAGTCAGGCCCAATTTTAAAAATTCACTCACAAAGAACTATACGATATCAACACATTATAGCTTCCACTGATAAAGTAAACAGTTAACAGTATATAAAAAATGATGTTTTTGATCAGCCAGCATTCCTTCCCTCATTCTTGGCTTGAAACTCCAGATTATCAACATCGTTTCTCATTTTTAACGTCACAACCAACAAACGTAAATATGGTGCAAAACTTGGCACATTCCTTCACTGACCGAGATTTTTAGCGCTGGCACTTCACTTTGACCTAAAATATCTCAGGCACGTACTTTTTCATGCCAAAGGAACATCGTGATGCTATACTAGCGTGCCGGTCTTTGTCTTCTAGTTCTACCAAGTTTTCTCATGTCACGACCGACTGCTAAAGCACGGCAGCATTTGGTCAAGATGAGTTTACTCGCTTCTATCGCATTTTTTATCGAAGGAGAAGGAATATTTTCTTTCCAAAGTATTTTACTTTTGCCAACCATGGTTTAAATAATTGTAAACTCATGTTTAAAACACGAAATTGCTTGTTTTTGTCAGGTTCTCTGTATTTTGTCTTTTCTTGTCAATAGCTTTGGCTTGTTAGCTGTGGGTACGTTTACCGATCGTTTCATTTGATGACCGCTTATTCTTACTCGGAAAGAAATAAAAAGCCATTTACTGTAATTTGTAGAAATGGTGGTTTGTTATGTACAAAAAATAAATTTTGCACAAAATATTAAATAGATCCAGTTTTTGTTTTGCGGCGTTACGGTTAGGACATGAAACGAAAAAAGTACGGTTTCTTGTACCATTCTTGTTGAAGTTTTACTTTCTCTTTCTTTTATAGATGTTATTCATGTTTTATTTTGAACAATTAGCGACAGAAGTGTTTATTTACAGTGTTTGAATGTATTTTATGGGAATATTTTTGTTGATCTGTAAACTCGTGTATAACCACATTGGTTGTGACACGAAACCAAGATAACGTGGTTTCGTGTCTCAACTGTTAGATTAGAAGCATATACAAATTAGTCTCGCGTTTTCATCATTCAGTCATTGATTCTTTAAACGAATGTTCTGGTTATGTTGTTAAAAATATAAACCTGCAGCAATTCTGTTCTGTTGTTATCTTGCACATTGACATTTGGCTGTAAAACATTTAGCTCGTGTTAGTCGTGACAGGAAACGGATTGATTATGGTTTCGTGTCACAACTCTGATCTATTGTGCTAAATCATCCCCTTTTCCTCAGATACAGATTTCTAGTGTTGATTTCGGGGAAGTGATTGATCTACACAATCGTTGTTAATCATAATGAGTCAACCATAAATGCACACACGTTAAATGTCATCGCAGTGACTTTATTGTTTGCTACAAACTGCGCCGATGACAGATCTCGGCATTTCTGGTCACGACCAAAACACGTCACTCGTTTTCTACCACTTATTTGCCATAGGCTTCAGAATTAATGTAATCAAACAATGACGTTCTTCCGATTAAATCATGTTCATTTGAGAGATAGGATACAATGCTGGAAGTCCTAAGCTTAACACTTTTCAAACTCATGAAACTTTACAAGTCCGTGATCAGTTATGATGAAAACCACATCATGAGGTTGGATTTTTAGTTTTGTTTTTCATTCGTATGATGAAAACCACATCATGAGGTTGGCTTTTTAGTTTTGTTTTTCGTTCGTTTCCTTTTTCCTCATCAACATTTGGAACTGATTCATCTTTAAATGTGCAAGACAAAGGTTGATACCAAAACAAATAACACACAACTGACACACATTGACACAAAAAGCAACAACACTACAGGTGAAATTGGTTATGACAAGAAACCATGAATACCTTTTTCGAAGAAAAAAAAAATCAACATTTCTTGAGCAAAATAAGCAATTCACATGCTTAAAAATTTTCACTGTGGTGTCTACGCACACACACACACACACACACACACACACACCCCCCCCCCCCCGCATGTGCGCACCCACATTCACGCACACACATACTATACACACACACACACACTATACACACACACCACTACACACACACACACACACACTCTCCCTCTCTCACATGCGCGACACACACACACACACACACACACAACACAAACACATACAAACACGTACATTTACATACATATATTTGCTACACACACACACACACACACACACACACACACACACACACACACACACACACACACACACACACACACACACACACAAAATTAGGTGTTATAAAGGAGAAGTCTAATGAGGGGGGTACTGTTACAAAGAAGAGCAGTGTCTAAGAAAAGTAGATCTTATACAGATGGGAGTCTTATGATAGAGAATGAAGGGGGGCAGGGTGCCAACTATACATATGGATGCATGTGATTATGACATTAATTTTTTGTTTTTTAACTGTTACAATATATAATGCAAATCATGTGTGTGTGTGCAAGCATGCACGAGAGAGAATTTTACAGTCCTAAATCAGTTTGAAATCATGTTAGACCATGTTAGATGTGGGACAAAAACCAGCTGCATGTGTGGAAAAAAAGCACTGGCAAATGCTGAGAGTGCTGGAAGGATTCTATTTGCCCATAAAATAAAAGAATTCAATTGCCTGTGAAACAAGAAATGAAGAAGAAATAACCTTAGATTATTCTGTTATTGAAAGTGTTGTAAAGCAAAGAAGAGGAAAAACACACAGCAAAGGTGATGATTTGAAATCAATTGACACTCCTAACAAAATTTGATTGACAATTAGTTTTTGGTTTTTACTATTTAAAAAAAAAAGAAGATTTCATTGTTTTTTGTCATTTAAATAAAAAAGCATTTTGTACTTGATGTAAAAGCACTATGCACTCATGAGCTCATATTTTATCATTATTATGAATGATGCGCTAGGTCAGATAAGAGAAATGGTTGTGTTGATTAATATAGTATCACTCTAGCATGATAAATCAATGTAGATAATGTTTATTGATATAATATTATGTCACTCTAAGTCTAACGTAATAAATCAATGTAAATAAAATTAAAAGAATGCATTGTTTCTAATTTAAGATGGTGGTTTTTTTTCAATTTGATCTTAAATTGCTACACTGTCATGATTTGTGTTTTGAGGGGTGTGGTTTCCATGTCACAACCAAACGGCTATGTCACAACCGTAATATATTTCAGTAAAATGATAAATCGTTATGAATAATGTTACAAGAATGCATTGTTTCCAATTGAAGTTGGTGTGTTTTGTTTAAATTTATGTTTAAATTGCTACACTTTCATGATTTGTGATTTTGAGGGGTGTGGTTTCCATGTCACACCCAAACGGTTTTCATGTCACAACCGCAACATATTACTTTTATAATGCATTAATTTGAAATAGCTTCCATTTTTGTTTAAAGAAAATTATTGGTTTATTGATATGATTTTGTGGATAAAGTTCAGGCTAATTTGTAGTGCTTCCTGTGGCACTAGCATACAAACAACAACTTTAAATCTGGGCTTACAAAACTGTCTTAGGGTGTCATTAAAAGCATAGCCAAAAATATGCTTTGTCAGTGATAGTCATGCTTCCAAATGTTAGATTTGTTTTATAAATGAAAACAACAGCATTTTGGGGTGTTTTTTGTTTGATATTCTGAGTAAAAAGATTTCTTTATGCTACTTTTGGTTTCCATGTCACAACTGCAACACGGCTAAAAATAGAGCTTAAATTCATCAAATAGAAGGAAACCAATTTATAATTCATAATTTTTTCAAAAGAAAGCAGATTATGATAGAGTACACTAAAATATGACAAAAAGGCATAAACTTCCAATGACATTTATTTTTCAAGGTCTATGTCACAAAAACCTTACATGTTTCTGAGAATAACCCATATATATATGGTACACACACACACACACACACACACACACACACACACACACACACATATATATATATATATATATATATATTATATATACCACACAAAGTGAAAGCATAACAACCAGCATAATAAATGTTCCCCAATATTTCGGCTTTCGCCTTCCTCAGGTTTTTTTTTTTATGACGTGATATATATATATATATGTGTGTGTGTGTGTTTGTTTATTTATTATTTATTTATTCTTTTATATCGAGGATAATGGAATAAGCACTCATGTGCTTTTTTACATCCAGTCCCCGTGTGTATGCGGTTTTGTAAATTTTGTCATGTTTCCACCGGCACACAATGGCCTACTCTTCCGAAAAGTGGAACAGGATTTAACGTGTGCGCAAGATGTTCTGCATGCGTTCGAACACGGGGCCTCGGTTTATAGTCTCATCCGAAGGATGTGTGTGTATGTATGTATGTATGTATGTATGTATCTCTCTCTCTCTCTCTCTCTCTCTCTCTCTCTCTCTCTCTCTCTCTCTCTCTCTCTCTCTCTCTCTATATATATATATATATATATATATATATATATATGTACCATTTACATGTTCACTAACTGCCTGAAAATGAAATTATTAATGAAATCATGAAATTCATTGATTCAACTATGATTTTCCCAAACTCAACTGGTGGTGTGCGCAAATGTTGGCATCCTCATGATCCTGTACATTACACTACCTAGTCATTGTGACACAAGGAACTTTTTATCTGCTCAAATAATTCCTTTGAGGGGTAAGAAGAAATAATGTCTACCAATCAGATTAACGCTAAAAACAGCTTTTTGGAAAATTCAATGGATTGTATTCCCGCTTGAATTCTCGCAGATTGACACTTCAAATATGGACCATCCTATACATAACTGATGTGACATTTCTGGAGCCAGTCACCAAAGTATTAAGACTCTTCCCTATAAACTCTAAAATGTGAGCATATTTGACAGCTCTCCACCCGTCTTTAAATATTATAGTTGAAGCTAGACTTCAGTTTTCACTGTGTATGCTTTTCTGACTTGTCTCAAAGTTTGATGTAAAATGTGACAAGAGGTGTAAGCACAGCTTAGGTATTTTGTCATATGTCACAAAACATGTCAGAATACAGAGCACTTTTGTTTTCAAAATACACATCTTTAATTGATATCCTGGGAAGCAAAATCGGCAAAGAAAAAGTTAAGTAATCATTTTTAATCAGTACTAGAACCTTTTGTTTTAGTCCAGTAGCTTCATGCAACATCATGGTGGCCATTTTGAGGCTTGATTTTTCACTTCAATTAATTGTTTCTCTAAATCTGGAAGTGGTACATGTCTGCAGGTGACACTGCTGATAATCAAGAATGTATTTGATAGAACTGTTGGTAAATTATAGGTCTAGATCTACAAAACAGTTTGGTTGTTGGTTTTATTGTCCACATTTCATCTCCAATTTATCTTTTTTTGGGGGAAAAAATACCACAAACCCAGCAATGCTAACATAAGTGTGCTTGTCTTCTTTTGTTTTCTTATTCTCTCAGTTTTATGTTCTTACAGTATCATGTCCAAATTAAGTTAACTTTTAGTTTGTTCAGTAGTGAGTAAGGGCTATGAACAACACTCAAATTTATTTTGTATGTTCTAATAAGTAATATTTTGATTTTGTCAACAGCTTTGTGTAGAATAATGTCAAGATAGAACTACTCTACTTCTGTTTTGGTTGTGTATTTTGGAGCTTAATAAAGGCCCAAGCAACCCCTGTAGCTTAAAAAAATTGTGAAAAATACATAAATTTTTCTAAATTAAAAATGATTAAAAAAAAGAAGACAAAATGATGACAAAATAACATTACACCATTCCTTACAAAATCCACATGGCAAAACTGCGCATGAGTCATGCCAGACACACACTCCACTTATTTAGATCTTATTGCTTGGAGGCTATTTCGTTGTTTTCATGGCATCCAGCATCTCTAGGGGTCCAAAACAACACTGTGATACAGAAGTTGTGCCACGTCTGTACAGAAAAAAACATGTTGATGTTGGTAAGAAAAGAAAAACCCATTGCGTTTTATGCAGTGTCTGGCCTTAAGGTTTAAAGTTTAACTTTAAGGTTGACTTTAAGTTTTAGATAAGGCAACTACTACATTAACATGTCATGTCCCGCATGTTTATTTTGAATCTTTTGACAATAATGATAAATAATAAAAGTATAAATGGAATTTTATAGTGCAAGAGGCAAGACAGACATGAATTTATGAAATGTCAGAGAGAGAGAGAGAGAGAGAGGAGAGAGAGAGAGAGAGAGAGCAGAATAAAAAATAAGGCATAACGTCCAAAAGAGCAAAATGAAATACTGACTGACCAGTAGAAGATGGATCATGAATACAAGTGGAGTGACTGTAAGATCACCTGGTACTGGATTTGAGACAATGCCTAACTTGATCAGGTATTGAAAACAAAACAAAAACAACCCAACTGATCAGCGCTGAAATTTTGCTGTGCAAAAAGGGTAATTTATGCAGTTGTAACTGTTTTTTTGTGTGTGGTTTGGTTTAGGTTAAAAATTTTTTTTTCAAGTATAGTTTTACTTGTGATACACAAGCTTACATGTAAGAATCTGCAAAATGGGAATTATGTATCAAAGGAAATTTATCTTTGCTGGTTGCCAAGAAACCTCAAGACGTCAATGCAAGTGCTTTAAATAGTCCTTAATCAAAGCAGAAATGTCTTGTCTCAATACCTAGATGAAACAATTGATCATTGCTGAAACTTTGCCTGCCAGAAAGAGAAATCTGGCAGAGGGATGCTCATGCTACTTGCTAGGGAGAATATGTTGCTGAAAAGTTGTCTTTTCATTTTTGTTATTGTCTTGTCTGGAAGTAGATACATTTGTTTCGCTCTAGTCTGAAGGTGGCTTATTTCCTACAGACTTCTGTAAGGGCCAGGGACAACTTGTCTTGCGCTGTGGGTGATATTTGGTAATATGTATAATGCACATGGGTCCTTGGTTTAGCATTTCAGTAAAAAAAAAAGAAGAAAAAACGAATGCGCTGACATCACCTCAAAGTATAGTGGATTGGGAAAAAGTCCCGCATAAAACATGCATAAAACACAATTTGATCATGTGACTCTTGCCTTGAGGTGCTCATAACTTTAAGGTGGTTCACAGTTCTAAAAGTGGCCAAAATCATGGGTTTTTTTAGATTAAAAAATTGCTAGATGGTAATATGGAGATTTCCCTGGGTGAATTTTAACAATTTAGGTTGTAAAACATATCTGTAGAAATAGGTTTCTTGTACTTACTTGTTTTACTACTTTTAGATAAAAAATTTAGAAGTTTGAAACATTTAGTTTTGGTGGCCATATTGGATTTTTTCCATGGCAACAGTGAATAAAATTGGGTAATTTATAGGTTTGTGTGCTTTACAAGTGAGGCCCTTTCAAAATGGTACAACTTTTAACACGAGTTTGTAAACAACATTTAATCAGTTTTGACCCCCATGTTGCACCTAGTCATGGGTTCAATCCCAGCTGAAGGCAGGGAGCAACAAAAACAAACGAACTGAGGGAACAGCAGAGGAGATTTTGGAGAAGTCTTGAGTAATGGTCTGGATGTGACTTAATGCTCAAGGCTAATCCCGGCATAGTATAAGGGTTGTTCAAAACACTTGCTAGAAGGGGACTGACTGCTGGAAACCTTTTACTGATTCTCGTTCCACTGTATCATAGACACAGTGAAGGGGATGGTCTTGTTTTGGTAGGGCATAAGTTATGATGGAATGAAAGCAGATACTGGCCTTGTGAAATATGGTATGGCTTATTACTAGTGTTATTAATTAAAATGTGGTATGGCTATAATAAAATTATGTCATATGATACTGAACAAAGGCAAATAGAACTTGTGAAATGGTATGTTCATTGTTGAATGGAATCAAGTAAAACTTGGAAAAAAAAAAGTATTTTTATGAAAGAGTTTGACTTAACAAAAACAGGTAACACTCTGAAAATAAGGGTTAGTAATGATGAAATGAAGGCAAACATGCGAAATATGGTATTCTTGTAAATAATGAAAACAGGTGAAACTTGTGAAATGTGTTGTATATGATTAAATAGAGGCTTAATTTATGATATTCCTAAACTGTGAAATATTGAAAGCTATGATCAAAGGAAAGAAGACAAAATTTGTGAAATTTCAAATATGGTTAGGTTATGATTGAATGAAAACAATTGAGTGAAAACAAAGTTGCAAAATATGGTATAATTATGATGGAATGAAAGCAGGTAAAACTTCTGATATTATGGTAGTTGGTACAGGTTAGGGGTAAATGAAAGCAAATACAACTTGTGAAAAATGAAAATTATGGTTAAATGAAAAGAGGCCAAAATCTGAAATATGGTAAGGGTTATGATTGTATGAAAACAGAAAAATGTTAAAACCTGGGGGGGAAAAGTGGCATAAATTATCCCTGAGTGAAAGTAAAAGTAAGTCTTCGAAAATAAGTTCGAGGTTATGACTAAAATGATCATAGAACTTGGTTTAAGTTGAGTGAAAATGAAGTATGTTTGTTCTTCATCCACTCTGTTCCAAGTGGGTTGGTGGGTTTTTTCTTTATCTTTTTTTTTTTTTTCACTGTACAGGGGGACTTTTTGAAAGGACTGCCAAGTTACCGGGAAAGTAACTTTACCCGGTTTCATGCAGAGTCCAGTTGCCGCAGCGTGAGTATTGTATTGTACTGTACTATTGTGCCTTTTGGTTATAGTGTTCAAGTTTAAATTAAACTAAAGGAGATCCCTTTTGACTGACATTTTTGTTGTTGTTGCAAAATGTTAAATCTTTCTGAACTTTGATGAGGCATTAGAGAGAGAGAGAGAGAGAGAGAGAGAGAGAGAGAGAGAATGTGTTTTGTGTGTGTGTGTGTCACTGTGTATGTGTGCATCAATTTTGTGTCTTTTCTCACAAAAAGAAATTTTAGACCATATGTGTGTGTGTGTGCGCACGCGCGTGCGCATGCGTGTATGCATGTATGTGTGACTCTGTGTGTGTGTGAACTGTGATTTACTTGTGTGTGTGCATGAACTAAAATATACAAGCATATGAATTTTAGTTTCAGTATGTGTCTACCCATGAGCATGCCCCAAGCCATTGAAAAGTCCCAGCATCCCTACTGGGATTTTTTCTGTGTGTTTCTGTCAGTGATCTTGTGAATTTATTCTATGTGGGGAAAAATGTCTTTGGATAATAGAAAAACTCATTATTTTTTCTCTCTCAATTTTTTGTGGGGGGTGGTGACATCGGCACATGGTGAGCCATTACATCTTCCAGGAATCATTTTCAGACATAATAATATATTGAAGGTAAGTGTGTTTTGGAGGTTTAAACTTAGGAGGAAAGTTTGAAGTGAGATAAGTCTGAAGTCCACTGCCACCTAGTTACTATGAGCTGTGACCGAGTTATGAGCGATGATCCTCTGCTCAATGACTTTGGTTTTTCCCCTCCCGTACCAGTTACTTCATATGGAAAACAATTATTGTTTTGGGTGTAGTGATGTCTTTGGAATTTTTGGAGTATGTTTATAAATTTGGTGAGAAAAAGGGAATTTTATTATTGATGTATGTTTGTAGTAGGTGTGCATGTGTTGCAAATTTACTTTCCTTGGCAACATTATTTTCACTTTAAACTTAAGTCTGCAAGGACAGCAGAGGGTTAAAAGATCATGTTTTCTTCTAAAAATTACTTTTAATCTAACATACTCACCATTGCTCATGCAGTCCCTTCCTTTTCTCCCTGCCTTGCTGGTTCTTTCAGATTTCATTGTCAGGGTGTTACTGTTCTCATCTCATCTGTTCCCATAACCCCTTCCGGAGTCGTAGGGGCGTTGCTGTGATGAACATGCACCAGTTGGCTCCATTTGTGGCGGTTGTGTGCAAGTGCCTGGGTTGTGGAGAAACTCTTCCTGGTCCATTCAGTGATGTTGTCTGCCCATTTCTTTTTCAGCCTGCCTCGCCTTCTCTTCCCCTGCACTGTTCCTTGTAGTGTAGTCTTGGAGAGTCCATCTGATCTTGTCTTATGTCCATACCATCTGACTGTGGTCAGCAGGTCCTCGTAGTGCTTTACTTGTTGGGTGATGGCGTTGCTGTTAGTTTCCGGGAAAAGAGGACTGGTCTAGGCATGCATAAGGCACTAATAGTAGTACTCTGAGAGTTATGGTCCTGTTGGACTTTAGTATTTCTTTTTTTATTTTTTAAATTTCATTCTTTTATTTTGAGGATAATGGAACAAGCACTTATGTGCTTTTTTGCATCCAGTCCCCGTGTGTATGCGGTTTTGTAAATTCTGTCATCTGTTCCCACGAGTACAAAATGGCCTACTCGCGAAAAGCGGAACAGGATTTAACGTGTGCATGAGGTAGAAATGGCAAACTGCTGTTGCTTATTGCCTTTATGAATCATGGTAAGTATGGTAGATGAAATGTTATTTAAGAAGAAAAAAATAGAGGTGCATATGTCTGCGCATTGCATGGCTGGTTTCATTTTTATGCATATTATTTATTCAGCCTGAAAGTTTGATGTGCAATTGTCCCTTGTAGTTGGGTCTTTTCTTTTCTTTTCTTTTCGTTTGATTTGGGTTTTTAAATTATTTTTTTAAAGATGATGTATAGACATATTTAGAGTGTAGTCTGGAAATGAATGTATGTCGTTTTTCTGTTTCAGAATCAGAAGCCTACTGTATATATTTCTACAAGAGACCACCCCTCAAACCAAGGTCAGTCATAGTAGTATTGGCTTAATTTATCAGCTTACTAGCTACTTATGCAGACATTGGATTTTCTGCCATTTCACTATTTTCCACCATCTGTAAGTCAAGTCAAGTCAAGTCAAAAACACTTTAATCATCCCATGAAGGGCAATTACAATACTGACAGGCAGATTGATACTCATCAAATATATCAAAGACACAAAAGCTATATTTCATATTGGTTTTCAAATAAAATGTCACGACACACACACACACACACCACACACATGCGCGCATGCGCACACACACGCAAACGCCCGCACGCACACACATCAATTGTGAACACAATTTTAAACCCATTGACTAGAAGACATAAAAACTTATTTTTACGCACGCATATACGCAGCACGTACACACGCACGTACGTGTGTGTGCGAACACGCCCACGCACACCCACACCATACACCAATATATGAATTCAATGTTTTAAGACAGTTGACTAGAACACAGACTTATTTCACACACCCACGCACTCACACTCACACACACACACAATTATGTATTGACTACACTCGTAACAATGACAATCAGGCAGATAATTCAGAGAAATGTAAGAACTAGGTAGTCAACATCATTGTGAATTCAGAATTCGAATGCTTACTGGCACAAAAGAATTTCTTTTTCTGTTGGTTTTGCTGATGGGACACTGAAAACGGCGTTCCGAAGGCAACATTTGAAATTCTGGAAACAAGCATGAGAAGGATCAGCCAAAATGGCTGTGGCTTTGCGTACAAGCTGCTGATTGCAGAACGACATGAGATCTCTTTGTTCTTTTCCAATTATTTTTGAGCAGATTCTTACAATTCTCTGCAGGCCATTCTTGTTTTTAACACTAAGGTTATTGTACCAACAAATGAAAGCAAAACTTAGAACACTCTCTATGTAAGACTTGTAAAACAAGGAAAGGATCTTTTTGTCTACAAAAAATGAGTTCAGTTTCCTCAGAAAATACAGACGTTGTTGTCCCTTTTTGACAATAGCGTCAGTGTTAACGTCCCAGTTTAACTTGTGGTCAAAAACAGTTCCCAGATACTTATAGTTCAAAACGTTTTCAACCTCTTGATTATGGATAATAATATTCTTAGGAGTATGCCCTGATCTTCTGAAGTCGATAGGCAGGTCTTTAGTTTTAGAAACATTTAGCTCCAGATAGGCCTCGTCACACCAGTGTACGAACTCGGTGAGGGCTGGACCGTGGTCTAAGACTGATCCGGATAAGAGGGATAACAGAGCACTATCGTCTGCGAACTTTACCAGAAAGGAATTTCCATAGTTGCTTCTGCAATCATACGTGTATAGAATGTACAGAAGTGGTGAGAGGACACAACCCTGCGGAGAACCAGTGCAGGTAAATCTAACCGAAGAAGATATTTTGTTGGCCAAAACACGCTGTGGTCTGTTGGTTAAAAATTCAATCAGCCAATGAACAAGTTGATTGTCTATGTCAAATTTTGAAATTATTTTGTTAACCAGAACGTGAGGCTGCATTGTATTGAAAGCTGAACTAAAGTCAGCGAACAATATTCTGGCATGAGAGTCAGGTGTTTCCAAGTGGCTATACAACTTGTTCAAAATGAATAGTTTGGCATCTCATATCATCAGGTTTTTCCAATCTTTTATTTCTTCCACCACTCTGCTGTCAGAATTCAAACAGTCAAAGCTGTCAGAGGAAACACATCACATTTGAAAGTTGAAAACTTTACCTATATTTTGTCATCACTGTTGGAAGTACACAAGCTTTTTGGGGATGTAAATAAGAATGAGAAGGTGGCTGCCCCTATTTCTAATTCTGACCAATCAGAAACTGCTTCAGTCACAGGTCAAGGTCAGTATATGTAATGAATTAGATACCTGAGGTAGACTTTGGCAGTCACTGGGATTGGGCAACTATTGTCCTAATGAATTTGTATTGGACAGGTTGACTTAAACTTTTTTTAAATTTAGAAAATTTGGAATTTTAGAAAATATGCCTGCAGTAAAGTGCACAAGATGGCCTAAACAAAATACCATCTTCACAAGCTGCCGCCATGAAGGCCAATACAAGTTGTCACCCAAGTGGAAAACTTTGCTTGGGTGTAAACATAGCTGCCAACCATTCCTTTTCCCTTAGAATTGTTCTGGTTTTTAGCAGCAGTTCTGTTTTTCCATTCTTAAGAAAACTTTCTGATTTCCAAAATGTCAACCCTTTACTGGCACAAATTGAGTAGGATGTCAGCAGGCATGCTGATTTCCATGTTCACTGATTACTAAGATGTCAGAAAAAGAAAGAAAAAAGAAAGCGCGAAATTAGGTAAGTGTGCCTGACTGAATTTT
This sequence comes from Rapana venosa, assembly GCA_028751875.1. Lineage (NCBI taxonomy): Eukaryota > Metazoa > Mollusca > Gastropoda > Neogastropoda > Muricidae > Rapana > Rapana venosa. The sequence continues at coordinate 6,368,575 of CM054153.1, read as the reverse complement.
TTTCTCAAATAGAAGGATTTTTTATACATTGATCAGTCTCACCAAGGCAAAGGTTATGCCTTCTGCTGCAGTATTATCTGTGCCATTTGCAAGGCAGACAAAATGACATAGTAGGACATGAGAAGAGCAGAGTTGTTCACCTGAGCTATGATTTTGGTTTAGCAGAACTTTCTGATTTCAGATGTCTTGCTTCCTTGCCATTGCAGTTATCCAATGTTTCAGTTGTTTGCGACTTTATATATATATGCTGGTTCAGCTGTATGAAAATGATTGTAGTGTCCAGGCTTCTGACCCAAATAGCAATACAGGCCATTTAAATTTGTAGCACATGAGAGGACCAGTTGATTTTGGTGTGGCACATCCAATTTGAACTATTTTGCATTGTTGTTTGCAAGTTTATGGACGGAACAAACAAGAGTAGCAAAAGACTTGCTGTGTACATTTTCTGCATGAAAAACTGCAGCCTACTGTTTGTGTTTATTTTAGTTGCTGTACCTTGAGTAGAGGACTGAATTTATGGAAATATTTGATTTTGGAAGGGTGTGGGGGTGAGGAGGGATTTTTATGTAGGGACAAAAATTTTAAAAAGTGCACGAGTTTTGTGAAAAATCAACATAATAAAATTTAGATGCCAGGAGTAACTTTCATTGCTCAACAGCATATCTTCTTTAAAAACAAACAAAACAAAATAAAACAAACAGACACTTAACAGATAAGCAAACTAACTGCCATGTTACTTTGACTCAAGTATTTATTGTAGGTAGAATCTAAAAAAGATACTGCAGTAATTCACCATCGTCTTCTGTTGACTGTTATTAAATTTCATGTTGAGAAGCCATGCACAGCATAATGTTTTTTGCTTTCTTTTTTCTTTTCATTTTTCATGCTTACCCTGTGCGTGAGTGTGTGCGCACATGTGTGTGTGAGTGTGTGCGCGCATGTGTCTGTGTGTGTGTTGGCTGCTGTTGCACCAGCGTTTTTCCTGTGACATTTTCATTTTGCACTTTACATATACATGTATCCGTTCATCAGAATGAATGGCAATTTGCTTTCCTTTGTCAGCTGGCAGGGTACTTGTTAGGGGTGACAGAAAGTGCGTGCTGTTTTATGCCTCTAACCTTTCTGTTGGGCAATTTTAGTAATTGGCCTAGTCTTTGAGATTATGTCACCTTTACACGGCATTAGGCCATTGCAATGTTCAGTGTGTGTGTGTGTGTGTGTGTGTGTGTGAGTGTGTGTGTGTTGTGTGTGTGAGTGAGTGTTTGTGTGTGTGCGTGCACTCATGCGTATGTGCTGTTTGTGTGCACACATTATGTACAGGCAAGCTGTGTTTGTGTGTGTGTGTGTGTGTGTGCGTACATGTGTGCGTGCTGTGTGTGTGTGTGTGTGTGTGTGTGTGTGCACGTGCGTGCGCATGTGCATATGCCTGTGCCTTCGTGTGTTATCATGCAATTCATATGAACATATGCACATATATGCTTACTGACTGAGACACAATGTAAAGTTATGTGTGTGTTATGATTTCATATTTGTGTACCTCCATCTGTGTGTGTGTGCATGTTTTTTGTGTGTGCATGTGCGTGCGTGCGTGTGCATGTGTGTAATTTTGTGTTCCTTGATGAGAGCTCTGAAGTTAAACGTGGTGAGATTTTGCCCTCCATTAAGTTAGCAGCATTCCAACTTTAGGGGTGTGCGTTTATGTCTGGTGCAAAGTGTGCACCAGTACCTATGAATTATGTTATGTGTCTTACTGATGATCAAACTAAACAAAATTAGGACAGGAAAGGCCTAATCCTTGATGCTTACCTTACCGCTGCTGCAACAACATAGCAGAAAAGCAGACAGTGGGGGTGATGATGCTACATGTCAGGGGCTGCAGAACACAACAGTCAGTTATGTTATCAGCTAATGGAGCTTTGGAAGTCATGCTTTACAGACATGGAGTGAAAGAAACAAGCATGGTAGGGTAGGATGTCAACAAGCAAACAAAAACCAAACTCTCTCAGCAGACTTATTTGTGTTTATTCTGTTTAGTTATATTTTGTCAGTGTTTGTCTGTGTTTAAGACAAATAAGAAGGACAAATAACTTTAAAATACAGGATTGAAACCCATACATTGTAAAGATAAGGTATGCATATTTTGTGTGCAGTGATATAGTCAAGTCAAATTTTTATTTCCAGATGGTACATTGAATAGTGTTTGTGTGTGTATGTGTGAGTTTGTGAATACACATGTGCAGGCATGGATGGATGGATGTATGCATGCATGTATGTGTGTTTTTATGCCTGCATGTGGTCATGCATGTGCATGTATGTCACAGTGTAATATAAAAGGAATGTTGATCTGTTGTTGTTTTTGCAGTTATAACGACAGAAAAGACCAACATCCTTTTACGTTTTCTCCATCAACAATGGGATAAGAAGGTAAGTGTGTGAAATAAATGATGTCCTTCCTTCAACAGCGTGGCCTGTTTTTCTGATGGAAATAACCACTTAGAATAGGTTTGTGACCAATTCTCACTGCATATCTTTAACTCAATGGAGTTGCAGTCTGTTTGACATCTTGACAAAACTGTGAAGCACTCTTTTGGCCATATTTTAGAAAATATACATTACTCACAGATTGATAAAACTGTTTTACCCCGTGGGGATGCCGGGGGCCTATCAGTGTAAATAGCATCCCCACATTCAGGAAAATTTGTGCTAGAAACTTCCTCTTTTCTATCACTCTCTTTGTTTTCTGCGTTGTTCCTTTTCTACCTGTCACCTCCTCGTTGTCTATTTTCTGCCTTCTTTTGGTCCATTCTCCTGCCTTTTTCCCCCAGAAAGACATAAAATAACAATTCTCCCCCATGCCGAAGTTGGATGTGCTGGGCCTGACTTGTCAGGTGCTTAACAGCAGCGTGACACGTTTTTGCTCATTTAACAGTCAACAATAGTTGCTGTCTGAGAGTTAGAAGAATAAGAAGAAGAAAACTGTTTGTCTACAGATCTCCCGCTTTTTTGTGTTTTGCCTTGAAGTAAGTCTGTGAATGTAAAAAGCAGAAAAAACCACCAAACTTTGAGATACTCACATAGGCTTACCTGGACCAGGTGTAAGTATCTATCAGCTAACCCATAAGAAAGAATCACATTGATTCCACACACAGTAATGTTTCCTGAGGTTCAGGAATGACTTTGAAGTAAAATTTGCCAATACTGCCTCTTTCAACATGTTGCTCTTCTTTGTCACCATTTTCATCATTTTCAGTGGTGTAAGAAAAAGTCCAAATATATGCACATGGCAACTGACATTTAAAGGGAAGGAATTTGACAGGAGACTTTTTAATTCAGCTTGCAGCGTGAATAAGCTCCCTTGGATTGAACATGATGAAGTGTTTAAATTTAAAAAAAAAAATGTTTAAATAGCTGCCACTAAGTGTTTTGAGGTGTAGTGTCATATGAGCAGCTTCTACACACTGCCAATGAGTTAAGCGATTAACATCAAAGAATTTGTGGACACTTTCTATGCGTCTTCACAAAGAAAAATGTGAAGAAAAGAAATTTTGTGTTTTGACACTAGCTAACTCTTATGGGTGACTTAGTGATTTAAAATTTTGTTAACTGACTTGCATAATTTTGTGGTGATTTTTATCTTTATTTTTTATTTATTGAACTAGTTTATAAGTCATTGGCAATGTGTTATATTTATTAATATGACATTTACTATGCCTCAAAACACTGATATAGCTATTAATATGTTTTAAAAAAAAAATTAGGGGAAACACTGAAATCATGTTCAGTCCAATGGAAGTTACTCATGCTGCTAGCTGAATTAGTCTCATTTTAAATGTGTTACTTCCCTTTAACTGTCAGTTGCTCTTTTGACTTTTCCTTACATCACCATGAGTTGACAATTTATTATTTGTTTTATTTAATTTATTTAATTTATTTATACCACTTGAAGTCACGAGATTCTCTGCTCTCCCCTGGGGACAGCGCGTCGCCAAAGATCAGCGCCACCCTTTTTCTTTTTTGTTGTTGTCTGCATTTCTTTCCCTATCAGAGTGGCTTTTTTCTAAGAATTTTTCCAGGGACAACTCTCTTGTTGCCGTGGGTTCTTTTACATGCGCTGAATAATTTTGTTTAACACACTGGACCTCGTATTATCATCTCATTCGAAAGACTAGCACCCAGACCACCACTCATGGTCTAATGGATGGGGGAAAAGTTGTGGGCCCAAACGGGATTCGAACCACCGCACACTTCCAACCCAGATTTTTCGCTTTCTAGACAGGCACGTTACCTCTAGACCACCATCCACCCCAATTATTCATGACTATTTTTCAAGATGAAAATAGTGACAGAGAAGAGGTACATGCTGAAAAAAAGCAGTACTGGCAAATTTTACTTCAAAGTGATTCCTGAGCCTCAGGAAACCTCGCTGTGTAGTGTGAAGTCAGTGTGATTCTTTCTTGTGGATTAGCTGGTGGGTATTTACACCTTGTTGTGGTCAACTTCTCTGTGTGTGTGTGTGTGTCAAAAGTTTGTTTTTGTTTTTAGCATTCACACATAAAAGTTGTTAGATCTGAGGATAAATATCTGTGTAAATCCTAAAAGTTCTTATAATAAACTTTACTTTGATATGTGATATGCTTGGTTTTATCAATCTGAGAGTGATTTATATATTTTTTTTAAAATGTCAAAAGAACGCAACACAGTTTTGTCAAGATGTGATATAGATTGCTACTCCATTCAATTAAAAATGGGCGAGTGGTAAAAAACAGGAGAAAAGTGACAGGGCTGTGTGAGTTAAGAACCAGTGAGCTTAGGTGTTTGAAATAGTAAATAACTCCTAGGAGTTGTACCTTAGCTCCAGCTGCAACAGGCCTGACCACACCAAGTGATGTGCCGTATGCCCGCCTACAGCGCGTTTTGCATTTAAACAAATGAACAAAACAACAACAATAACAGCAACAATTTATCGACAGGGAAACTACTCAGACCAGTTGTTTTTTTCTTTTAATTAAATTTTTAAAAAACTTCTCACACCTCTAGATCAGTCATTATTCTTAAAGGAGTATTTTCCCTTTAATTGTTAACTATTCTTCTTCTTTTATTTCGAGGAAAATGGAATAAGCACTTGTGTGCTTTTTTTCATCCAGTCCCCATGTGTATGTAGTGTTGTCAATTTTGTCATCTGTTCCCACTGGCACACAATGGCCTACTCTTCCAAAAAGCGGAATGGGTTTTAACATGTGCGCAAGATGTTCTGTGTGCGTTCGCACACGGGACCTCGGTTTATAGTCTCATCCGAAGGACTTTTGGGGAGAGTGGAGTCGGCACTGATGTTAACTCCAGAGGAAAAATCCTCTTGAACGAGAATTGAACCCGGGTCAGCAGATCACGAATACATCACTGTAACCACCAGGCTATCCCATCCCCCAGATCGGTAATGACTGGTTTTGATCAAGTATAAATATATTTCTGGCACTCTAAGGGTCTTCTGAAGAAAAATCCTGGTGCAAAGGAAGTTCACTGATTTGTCTCTAAAATATTTGCAACTTTTGACTTCACAATGGAATTGTGAGGCTGAGGAAACTTAACTACTAGTACTAAAATCAGTCTTATTCTGTTTTGTGGACAAGCTGGTAGATACTTCTTGTCAGTGCATGTGAGTGTATCAAAACTGTTTTTATTTTTTTGCATTTCAACAGACAATTTTGCAAAGGAAATAATCATAGAATGCAACCATCAACAGAATTTTGTAGTATGTGTGCAGGTCAGTTAAACACACACACACACACACACACACACACACACACACACACACACACACACACACACACACACACACACACAAAAGTAGATTTGACTTTCTTTCAAGTGTTAAAATTATGAAAGAAAAACAGATTTAGGGTTTAGTTATCCATCATACACTTAACCATCTCAGATATGTAGAAAGCTGAACTTTGTGCACTGCTCCAGGAATGAATGACCTTTGGCCTTGACTTAGTCTGTATTACACACATTATGAGTCCACCTCGACACAATCACAAACTTTTTTTAAAAAAAAGATTGCAAGTTTTTAAAATTTATTCTTTTAAAAAAAAAAAAAATCATGAACCTTGTTATTGTTGATACTTTTTGCTGCAGTGGATGCTGAGAACTTTCTCACAAAACCAGAAGAATTTCGCCTGTGATTTTAATTTGTTCATCGTACAGTGCTAAAGAAAAAGCTCTATATAAAAGTGTATATATCCAGTGAAAGAAAAATAAGCAAGTTGGGTTTGTGGCAGGGCTATTTCAAGATAAAGAATCTGAAATACAAAACAAAGAAAAGTTATTTACTGCATGAATCAGATCAAAATCAGAATCATTTGCATTGACTTAGCAAAGTTTGATTGTTTCTAGATAAAAAAAATCTTCACACACCCCCTGCTGTCAGAATTGTGAAGAATTTCTTCCAGTGCTTGTTCAAGCATAAACGTTTGTCTGTGTCTGCCCATCATTCAAAATCAGAGTTCCATATGTGTACAACTTTCAAGAATCTGCGGGATATAATATATATGCATATGACCAAGTAATTTTATTTATTCATTTATTTTATTTTTTTATTTTGAGGATAATGGAATAAGCACTCGTGTGCTTTTTTTCATCCAGTCCCCGAGTGAATTTGTACATTTTGTCATCCGTTCCCACTGGCTCACAATGGCCTACTCTTCCAAAAAGCAACGGGTTTTAATGTGCATGCAAGATGTTCTGTGTGCATTTGCACATGGGACCTCGGTTTATAGTCTCATCCAAAGGACTTTCAGGGAGAGTGGAGTCGGCAGTTGTGTTAACTCCAGAGGAAAAATCCTCATGAACGAGATTCGAACCTTGGTCAGCAGATCACGAATACATCGCCCTAACCACCAGGCTATCCCATCTTGCACTACTGAGGAGAAAAAAGTGCTATCAAGAGAGCTAATCAGATATCTAGCAAACAATTTTTAAGTGATACTGCAGCATGTAAACACACAATTAAAATGGGTAATATGAACAAGGTTGGTTTGAAGGAATCTGGCTTTAGTTTTATCTTATTTTATGTGTTGTTTATGTGGTTTCTCCCACAACGTGGTAAATGTCCTGGGTTCACCATTATGGTTAGCATTGATGCAAGGAACACCTGTAGAGTTGGTTTGAAACCCTGTTTTAATTTGTGTATATTTAGATGCACAGATGTTTGGTTGGGTTTTTTTTGGTTTTGTTTTCATTCCTTGGCTAGAGCTCCAAGGTTCACCAAAGGTGAGATATATTTGTATGTGACTGTTTTTTCCCCTCCATTTAGATAGCCATATTCCAACTTCAGGGAAGACACCTGTGTGTATGCTGGTGGTTTTTCTGTCATCCGTTCCTACCAGCACACAATGGCAAACTCTTCTGAAAGGTGTAACAGGCCTTTAATTTGTGTGCAAGATGTTCTGTTTGCGTTTGCACAAGGGGCCTCGGTTTATAGTCTCATCCGAAGGACTTTAACATGCAGTTTGATTTTTTCCGTTTAATTGGGAAAAAATGGTGAGGCTGGGAATTGAACCCAGAACCTCACGGTGTGCTTGTTGGCCGGCAGACGTGCCCAGTTTTAATCTGAGATTGAGAAACTACAAGGTGACAGCCTGGATATGGCTTGCTGTGGTTGGTAAACACGATGATTGGACTGGATATGGTTTGTGTGTTGGTTTGTTTGTTTCTTGGCTAGAGCTCTGAGGTTCACCAGTGGTGAGACTTTGCCTATGCAACTGTTCTTTCCATGTTATCCATTCCTGCAGGCGGGAAATGGCCTACTCTCTTGAAAGGCAGAACGTGGTTTTAATGTGTGCACAAGGTGTTCTGCATGCGTTCGCACATGGGGCCTCAGTTTATAGACTCATCTGAAGGACCTTGACATTCAGTTTAAGTTTCTCGTCAAACTGGAAAGAAAAGGCAAAGCTGGGAATTTATCCAGAACCTCCCCTGTGGGGATGCTGGGGACCTGTCAGTATAAATAGCATCCCCACCTTTTGGAAATTCTGTGCTAGGAATTCCTTTTTTTTCTGTCCCTCCCTTTGTTTCCGCCTTCTTCCTTTTCTTCCTGTCACCTCCTTCTCGTCTGTTTTCTGCCTTCTTGGTCCATCCTCCTGCCTTTTTTTCCCAGAAAGACTTGAAAGATAACAGTTCTTTCCCACGCTGAAGTCAGATATGCTGGGGCTGACTTGTCAGGGGCTTAACGGCAGCGCAGTGCATTTTCGCTCCAATGACAGATAACGATAGTCTGAGCGTTTGACAAAGAAGAAGAAGAAGAACCCAGAACCTCGCGGTTTAATAATAATAATAATAATGTATGGAATTTATATAGCGCTGAATCTTGTAAAGCAACAAATCAAAGCGCTCAGATTTTATTTCATACCACTTTAAGTCACGGCAGATTTCTCTCCATGTCGGGCTGCTCTCCCCGGGGAGAGCGGGAGAACGCGTCGCCACTTAGCGCTGCGCCACCCTTTCACCCTCTTTTTTTTTCTTTTTTTTCTGCAGCTGTATTTGTTTCCCTATCAGAGTGGCTTTTTCCTAAGAATTTTGCCAGGGACAACTCTCTTGTTGCCGTGGGTTTTTTTTACGTGCGCTAAATAATTACGTGTAACACACGGGACCTCGGTTTATCGTCTCATCCGAAAGACTAGCGCCCAGACCACCACTCATGGTCTAATGGATGGGGGAAAAATTTCCGGTCCAAACGGGGTACGAACCGCCGCACACTTCAGACCCGGACTTTTCGCTTTCTAGACAGGCGCGTTACCTCTAGACCACCGATCCACCAACCGTTTCAACCGTCCTGCCACTTTGCTTCTTGGGACTTGATCTCAAAGTGACCACTTTGTGCTGTTCCTCTGGCAAGAGGAGTGGAACACTCGGACCAGCTTGAAGGAAGCTTCCCTCTTTGTATTCATGAAGAACAGAAGGGAGGAAACAACACACACACACAGGCCACACTTTCACATTATTCACGTCATGGGCTCAACTCATTGGGGTTGCACTACAGCTTTTCCTGTTGTTGTTGTGCGTTCCCCAGCTTTACACTCTGGGGGTCACCCAGAACGTGCACTCTGACTCACTCATCCCACCTGGGAATCACTGTGAGATAGGAAACACACCGGATGGAAGTTTGCGTGTATGACTATTTTCAAGTACCTCGCCAAATAGGCAGCCATACTCCGACTTCAGAGGATTTTTTTCTCCTTTAAAAGAAGAGTGCAGGTTGTTATGTTAAGAGCTTGTCATGGTTGAAGGCAATCTCAACACAACATTTTACAACATAACAACATTTTAGTGTAGGCCTTGGCAATTAGCTGACATCAATAACTGACACAGCTTTTGGCCTAGGCCGAGCTTTTCCTGTGATGACTTGCTATTTTGGCCATTGTTTAGAGTTTTTTTGTGTTTTAAAAATTCAGTGAACATGATAAAATATGTAAAACCAGACATATTATATCTCAATTTTAAGAGTTCATTTTGTGTCATTTGAATATTTACAATTTTTTTGTATCTTTGTGTATTTGTTTTAGATGAAGTCAGTGAATGCTAAACAGCATTGAAATGTTGAACACTCACTGCTTACCTTGTGTCACAGTTGACTTTCATCCACACACCAACAGACGTAAGACCATGCCAGATCTCAGGGGCAAAAAAAAAGAATTATTATTCTGTTATTTACCCCCCCTCCCCCGCCCAGTTTTTCCAAAATCAAGTATTTCTCTCAATCACAGAAATAATACATTTCATAGAGAGATTCATATAATTAATTAAGTAATTCAGTTTCCAGCAACAAAAGTACAATTCACTCTTCCAATCACATGCATGGCCAGCAAAAACAAATAAATGGTCTTCCCTTTTCCTCGTATGTCTTGGATTTAATAATTCACCTACAAGCAAAACAGAAGTACAGATGATGCAATATCACACTCTTCAATCATAATTACACACACCTTAAAAATAACAACTCTTTTGTTCAAATTCTCTTTGTTGATTTTTCCTCCACATTTAACACAATTCAGCCACATCTCATGGCCCAAAAGCTTTAATCACTCAAAGTTAACCCAAAACTTAATTTTATGGATTGTGAATTTTTTAACCAATCGATTTTAGTGTGTTTATTATATTGAAGGGAAAAAAATTACAAGGAGCCACTTCCACTGGTGCACCACAAGGCACTGTCTTAGCTCCGGTACTTTTTACCGTGTATACAAATGACTGCACTGGTACATTACTTACACCTGTTGTAAAGTACTCGGATGACTCTGCTCTACTAGATGTATCCAACTCAGATTTGGTTATTTGATGAAGTACAAAGGTTCTGTAAATGGTGTAAAATAACTATCTTGACTTAAATGCTCATTGATTTTCGCAGAAATACACCCCCAGTTCCTGAGTACAAATATCTTGGTACAATTCTATAAGTTGAATTTCAATGCAAACACTGCTTTTATACAAAAGAAATGTCAATCAAGGATATACTGCCTTCAAAAAATTGCGAACACTGAACATTAAAAAAGAAATTCTGTGCTTGTTTTATTGCATTTTTGTAGAATCAGTCTTGTCATATGGGTTTTTATGCTGGTTTGGTTGTTTGAATGTAAAAACCAAGAATGTATTGAACAAAGTTGTGAATGTGTGTGGAAAGATTGTTGGAGAAAAGCAAAAGACGCTAAATTCATTGTATGAAAATCAGATGACTAAAAAATGCTAAAGGATTTTTCACTGACGAAACCCATGTGCTTTCACAACACTATGCATTTGCTTCCATCTGGTCGAAGATTCTGAATGCCAAAATAAAAAACAAACAGAACCAAGAATAGTTTTATTAACAAGTCAATTCCGCTTCGAAACCACTGTTAAACTTTAAAAAAATAATTTAAAGGTTTTTTAAATATTTAATCATCAAATAACAGTGTGTGCATGAATATGCCAGAGAAAGAGAGAGAGAGAGAAAGAGAGGCTTTAACGCTTTGACAATTTATTGTCATTGCCCAACTAGGCCTTTTGACAAGGGAGGTAACACATATTTTTGTGAAACAATCAATAGAAGGTTAAATACATAACCAGTACAATTAAGTTTGGTAAAAATAAAGAATCCATCCACTTGTAACAAACTGAATTATAACATTGGCGTCTATACAGTGACAAATCCTAGTACATAACAAAGAAAAAAAAAAGGAAAATCAAACTGAAGTGCAACAGCAACTTTCGAATCGACCATCCATTCAAATTACATTTTATAAATATCAACTTTTTTTTCTTTTAAATCTGCTTACTTGAGAATACATTGCTCTCCAAAGTAACTATATCATTACATACAGGTACAATTGGTGCTGACATGACTTTGTCTTAACTTCTGTGCCTCTGCAACAAATTGGCAACATTCTTAGAAAAAGCCACTCTGATAGGGAAACAAATACAGATCAAAAACAAAAAAAAGAAAGGGTGGCGCTGCTCTTGTGGCAACGCGCTCTCCCCGGGGAGAGCAGCCCAAATTTCATGCAGAGAAATCTTGTGACTGAAAGTGGTATAAATGAAATAAATTAAATAGTCAGAGAGTCATAGTCGATCACTAAAGACTAAGCTGTAAAGTGGAATTCCATGAGTGGGAAAGCCACTGGTCATACAGCCTCTCATTTTGCTGTTGCCCCCAGCGCCATTGGTTTAATCAAGAACTGTGATAAAGCCCAGGTGCTGACGGCACCAAGGTTCAAGTATCTAGCAGCTAACCAATAAAAAAAAAAAAAAAGTTTGATTTTCCTCAGCCTCAACAATGAGTTTTTGAAGTAAAAAATTCCACATTTACTAAACTTTTACTGAACTTCTTTTGTGCTGACATTCTTTATCCCCCCCCCAAAAAAAGTAATCCTGAATCAGAAATACCCACCTTCATAATATATTACCCATCACTTTGAAAAACTAAAAAAAAAAGGAAAATAACTCACTGTCAAGGGAGACGGTTGATCTAATGGCATGAGCTATTTCCCTTTGAACGTTTACCAATTTGAATTTTTGAAAAAAATCTTAAAACATGCCTTTGCAAGGCATATGGCATGCCATAATGTGACATCAAGATTGCCGTATATATTATAGCTATGACATAACTGCAATGACTTTGCAAGGGATCCCCATGGTGGGTGACTTGTGATGTGTAAATAACCGTCAAGCGTCAGTATCTCAATTGTTCCAAGATATTAGGTATCCATTATCTTCCCATCACCTCCTTCTTGTGTGTTTTCTACCTTCTTGGTCCATTCTCCTGCCTTTTTTTCCCCCCAGAAGACTTAAAAAGATAACTATTCTCTCCCATGCTGAAATCGGATGAGCTGGGCCAGACTTGTCAGGCGTTAAACGGCATTGCAACACATTTCCGCTCATATGACAGACAATAGCAGTTGCTGTCTGAGCATTAGAAGATGAAGACGAGGAATTACACATCTGCTTATTTTATTGTTGAGGTGTCTAGGATGTAAGAAAGTGTTGCTGCAGATTGAAACCTTGTTTTGTGATGTTCCACCGGACAAGATTTTAAACTTCCTGCAACTTGAGAGAGAACTGAGCATTTTTCAGCTGATGGGAGTTGATCTTTTTTTTTTAACACTTTGAACTTGTTTTCCTTTCTCCTTTTTTTCTTAGATCTCAGGTATTGGTTTTATTCCATTGTTAGTGTTGTTGATGTAGTTCTCCCACTGTGTGGTGATTGTTCTGGTTTAACCTTAATGGTTGGCTAGGACATCAATATGAAGAACAGACAGCTTTTATCTTGCTTACCCTGTATTATATAGTTGCACAGTTTTAATCTGAGATTTTGTAGTGGGGTTGGTGTGGTTATAAACAATAAATGGATAGGAGTGGGATAGCATTGTGGTTAGAACATTGTGTTCGTGATTTGATGACCTGGAATCGAGCCCGGGTTCGAACCCCTCTGAGACATCCATTCAGAGGGATTTTTTCCCCTGAAATTAACTCCCCTGAAAGTCCTCCAAATGAGACTATAAACCAAAGCGCTGCATGCAACACATGCAGTAATCCTACATACAAGTGAAAACTTACTTGTTTTACCATTCGGAAGAGGAGGCCTTTGTGTGCTGGTAAGAATGGATGATGAAAAATGTATATACAAAAAGTGATGTACACTGGCTGGTGTCATGTTTAGACATCATCCCTGAAGTCGGAACGTGGCTGCCTTAATGGTGGGCAAAAACGGTCGCTTACACAAAAATCTTGCCATTGGTGAACCTTGGAGCTCCAGCCGAGGAAAAGAAGAGAACAAAAATGGAGGGGGCGTGGGGGGGGGGGGGGGGGGGAGGTGTATCATGAGAGGCTGCAGACATGTGCATTGTAAACTGACCAATTTTATTTGGTTAACACAGTAATTGTAGGAACTGTGCTAGCTTTGGTAAGTTAAAGTATAGTGGCCAAGCATAAGTTTACTTAAAAATGCTGTTATCATTCAAAAGTGAAAACCCTTGTCTTTATATTCTTCTCATATTTTCATGTGCAAGCATTGTATATAATACAGATAGTCCGGTGAAGTTGGCCATCCTTGTCAGTGACGGCAGCAGTTCTATGGGGTTTTCTTCTGTCAGGCTGACGGCAGTGGGTGATGGATGAATGTTTGAAATGTTTCAGAAAACCAGCAAGAAGCGCGACAGTGAGCGGGCCGACTTGGAGGAGGATGCAGAGAGGACCTCGGCCAGCAAAGTGCCACGGCTGGATGCCGGCGATGACAATTCCTAGTGATTGTGTAAGGATGCTTTGCACCGTATGGAACACTCTGAGGATTTTTTTTAACAGGTTTTTTTTGGTCCTCCCCCACCAGTTTGTCTGCTCTGTTTATCTCAGGAGGAGGAGGAGGAGGACTGAGCAGTGGAGATTGTGTGGCAGTGTCATCACTGTGAGCTGTCTGATGGGAAGTAACAGTACATCTTTTTTGTGTTTGTTTTTTGGGTTGGTCTTTTGTCAAAATGACTTTGCATCCCTCAAAGACCTGTGGATGAAGGTGAATGTTGTGAGCGTACATGGATGCTTTTCATGTGTGTGTGTGTCTATTTTTTTCACTGCTATAAGAACATCGTATTTGAAGTAATGGACTGTTCGCAGGTGCATATTGAAATAAAATCATAGCCTGGAAACAGAGCAACTTAAAACCTCTGTGTGTTTCATTTATTTACGGGTAATTATCTGCACGTTGTGAAATACTGAAATGGATTGAAAATTAATGATAAGGAAGTAAACCAGGGATATTGAATAAAAAAAAAACCCAAACAACTTGTCTCATTATTTAATTAAAATGAAAGAGAAAATCTGTTTGAAAATAGACAACATTTTTGCCATGGGTCCAGATATCCATGGAAAGTTTGAGTCAGTCTGTCAAGTCCTTTCTATATTTTTCACTAAAAGGTTATGCCTGAAATGATTTAAGATAATATCTTTGAATGCTTTTTGATATATTTCTAATGAAAAACTTATCTTTTAATTTGAAGCAGAACTTAGTGTTTTGTTTTTTTGGGTTTTAGGGTTTTTGTTTGTTTGTTGAGCCAACATGTTTGCAGACTTGAATCTTCTCCCAGTCTTTTGTGTGAGGTAAAGCAGAGGTCTGTCACTTGCATGCATGCATAAACCGTCTGGTATGCACATCAAATTGTGTTCCATCCTTCAAGGAAGAAGAAACATCCTGTACATTGCGTGAATGCATACAGACCATCATGTATGCTCATCAAATCCTGTGTCCTGCCTTTCAGAGCAGAAGGGACCATCGTGTACCAGTAGACATGGTCAGTGTTTAAGGTTTTTTTCCCCATTAAAAAACACACGCACAGTGGTGTTGTGCACAGACATCTGTGAAGATGGAACGTGGCTCACTGAACTCATCGATGTTGTGCCTAAGCTTAATGACTTTACTAAGCGAAGGCATTGTCAAAAGTTTGATTTTAAAAAATGTATTGTGGCAAGGTTCAGTCCAAGGGAATCTTTTAAGGAATTTAGATGAACTGACCATAGATTGTAGAGTAAAGGAGTTTTGCAACAAACTGAAAATCAGACTCTTAACCATTACTGTGACGATTTCTTGTCTTTTGTGTAGTGTGTAGACTTAAGTTGTGACTTCACACTGACTTACAAGACCTTTTCTTTAGTGTGGAATCATCTCATTTCCCCAGTGGGTCAGGTTTATTGACAATATGAAACTGTACAGTACGAATTGTATTGTGTACCACTTTAAGTCATGGCAGAGATCTCTACATGAAAATTGGGCTGCTCTCCCTGGGGAGAGTGTATTGCCACAAGAACAGCACCACCCTTTTTTTTTCTACAGAATTTTGAACTGTACAGTACGTATTGTATTGTGTACCACTTTAAGTCATGGCAGAGTTCTCTACATGAAAATTGGGCTGCTCTCCCTGGGGAGAGTGTATTGCCACAAGAACAGCACCACCCTATTTTTTTGCTACAGAATTTTGCCAGGGAGAAATCTCTCGTTGCTGTGGGTTCTATACTGTCCAGTAAATTCATGTTGCACCCAGGATCTCAGGTTATTATGTGATCCAAAAGACTAGCACCCAGACCAGAGGATTGAACCACCACCCACTTCAAACCCAGACTTGACATTTTCTAGGCAGGTCCGTTAGCTCTAGACCACCGGTCCACTAATGTAAGTATATGTTTGAAAATTTTTGTTTTCACTACTTAACGATAATGATTTTGAAATCATCAAAAGAAAATATCACCCCCCAAAAAGCAAAAAAACCCCCAAAACCCCCAACAAATATACAAACCCAAAACAAAAGAACGCCAGACAACAAGCACCCCCGCCCCCAATAAAAAAACAAAAACAACAAAAAAAACCCCAAGCCAACCGACCAAGCAACCCTCCCCCCCTCCCCTCCAAATTCCCAGTAGCACACATGGAAACTTTGTTTAATATTTCAAAAGTGGACACATTGAAGTTTCTGATCATTATGATTTGGATGCTTCCATCTTTTTTGTTTTCAAGTGTGTAAGATTAAAAAACAATGCTGAAGTCGTTCTTGGCGGCAGAATGAGCAGGCCAGTTTTACTGCGATACCAATGTGTTAATGTCCAGCAGATCAAAGCATTCTCATTGGTGAGAATCTCATCAAGGGTGAGGGTCAGAATTCTTGCAGATGAAGGTCAGGAATAGTGGCATTGTTATGTTTCATTCATGTGACATGATTGAGATCCTTTGATGTTGAAATGGTGGGATTTTTTTGGTGAGGGAAATACTTGGCGTTTTCTCCTGTGTGAAACCTGAAAGAAATATCAGATATGAGAAGTTTCATTCGTTGAACTGCGGGAACAGGATCTTTGATGGTGGCACAGGAAAGAGTTGTGGACTGGATTGATGAGGCAAATCAATGCTTTGAATCTTTGATCATATATTTTTGTTTGTACAGATTCTTGCTAGTAATCTTGTATAACTGATCTGCATAACCGAAAGTGGAAGGTTGGTGTGGTTTATGTCATAAAAAGGCACCATTTTTGAAAAGGCCTTGTCTTGAAAGGCATATTGCTCACTGTTCTTATGAAGCTTTGAGTCATGCGGAAATGGTACATTGTAAATACTTCATTCAAATACATGTATGTCATACAGGATTATGCATTTCTGTAAACATTAACATTAACCCAGTAGATTTGTACTCAGCAATCATTATGATGCCATTGATAGGGACATTACATACACAATGAGTGAGTTTGATACAGAATTAAAAGACAAAAAACTCGGAATAGTGGAAATTGTTGGAAGGGGTAACTCGAGTTGTTTCCCTTGATGAGTGGAACATAATGTTCGCAGGTTAAGCCCCCTTTTAGACATGTTTGATTTTGTGTGGTTTTGAACTTTTTGTGTGCTGACTTCATGATCAAATATAACTTTAGAGGCACTACAAAAACAAACAAAAACAAAACCATATAGACCATTGCTTTTGATTGCTCAGTCACAAAATATTCATGCTAAAAAATAAAAAAAAGTTGAGATGTGAGTGAAGTTTTACCAATTTATCTGACAAGTCCTTAATTTTTTTTTGCAGCTTAAGATTACAACAATAACAAATCAAGCTCAATATTGCTTGTCTCGTGTCTCATTTTCAAAATGTTTATTTCAAATCTGTAATTCACGCATACAAAAAAACCCTTTTTTCCCTGTGTGTGTTGACATGTATTTTTCATTGTTCGTGAGTGTGAGTGCACATTTAGCAGGTTACCTCTCTGCCTGAAGTGTGGGTGTCATTGAAAGAAAGACCAGAGGTAAAGTCTGAATGATGTAGTTTAGAAAAAAGTGAGGTGTAGAGGAGAAAGCTGCCGTTGAGGGTGAAAGTGAAGAAGAGGTTGCAATGTATTATTCCTTCACTGGTGCTCTTCGGTGTGTCATTATTTCTGTGGTTTCAGTTGTACTGTAGTTTTCTTCGCCATCATGCACAACTTCCAAAGAAAGAAAAGAAGAAAAAACAAAACCACACGCGCACTCACACTCACACACTCGCTCACACACACACACACACACACACACACACACACACACACACACACCCTGTTTCTTTACTGTGAATGAGTAAGGATTAACATTCATGATAGGAATTGGAAAAGAAACATTTTATTGAGTTTTCTCAAACCACAAGATTTCCTTCCCAAAAGATAGACTATGGCTGCCCAAACAGCTGGGGGTCATCATTGCCACACTGTTTTAAGTCGGCATGTTGTAAAGAAAAGAAAAAATCCCCCAACAATCTGCGTGTTGTTGTAATAAAAGTGAGGGAGTAGCAGCTGACGAATGTAGGAAAATTGATGATAGATGATGATCATGACCATGACGAATACTGAAAGGGACTTGCACTAAGGGGGTTATTGAAGAGTCATGAACTTTATGCAGGGTTTGTTCAGAGTCCTGAAAGTCTGGAAAAGTTCTGGAAAAACAGGAACCATTTTTACCAGTCCAGGAAAAGTCCAGTTTGGATCTGTAGGGTTTGGAAAAGTCCTGGATTTTTTTTATAATAAATTCTGTCAACTTCCACAGCAAGTAACCATAACACAAAACTTTTTAAAGAATGTAGTGAAAATTCAACTGAAATAATATTGTCATCTCATGATTTGTAAAAAGTTGACAAATTGAGTTACCTCCCTTATCCATCCCCTCTATACAAAAAAAAATGTTTGTTTTTTACAAGATTCAGCGCTATATAAATTCCATATATTATTATTATTATTATTATTAAAAGGACCTCCATGTCTTGCAGCAGTGGCTGTATATTTCAGCAGAAGAGAGTAGTGCAAAATGCATTTGCTTTCAAGCATCAGAAGTCTGGCTGATTCAACAGTATTAAACATGGACAGAATCAGTGAGTTCCTAATTTATCTGAATTTGGATCACAGCATTGGACATATACCCAACATGGGAGACTGTGTTCTGAAAAGCCATATTTTTATGGGAAGGGAAAAAGGCATGCAAGTTAAGTTCATGCCTACTGAGATTGACAGAAACAAGTCTTTTCGATACAGAACTTCTCAAATTTTAAGTATCGGTCAATAAAATGATGAGATAAATGGAGATCTGTAGCGCTGTATATCATTGTACAGTTTTAACTCAATGGAGTCGCAGCAAAATGGATCCCACCATTTTGTGGTGACGCGCGATTTTGGCTATATTTGAAAAATTCAGCAGACTTACCCAACATAATAATGACATACACATTATACATCATTGAAACGTTTATAATGTCTACTTTTGAGATTGTTTCACAGTTGTTCAATAGATGACTGTATTTATTTTTTACAAATTTTCAAAATATGTCACTGAATGCTGAAAAATAAAAAGTTTTGGAAATTAGGGCTCCTTAACTTACATGCCTTGAACTGTTTATCAACTAGTCCCCTTGAAGCAATGTGATGATTTTTCACCAAAGTAAAGTTCCCTGAAGTTGGCTGAATCCATCTGATGTCACTTTTTGTACAACAGATTTTTAAAAAAAGAATCGTAACACTGGAGAGCCTGAAATCCCAAAGATATCACTTGTTGACATATCAAGCAAAATTAGCCAACAGACACAAACTAGGCAAGCTTATGGTCAAGGAAAGCAACTGTGTTTAGAAAAATGATTGCTCTACAGGCCAGAGTACTTTCCCATGAGTTAAACATCACTTAGTGTATTTTTAAAAAAATCGTAATTCTGCCAAAGCTTAAGCTTCGGCACGTCAATGAGTTAATCAACGATGTGGATGTAATCCTGATACAGCCTTTGTTGGTTGGTGGGGCTATAAACAACAGGATTGGATTGGTGGTTTCTGGCTGAAGATGTAAAGATTACTGTCTTAGTGTGAGACGTTCCATATTCCATTTTTGCCGATAATTTGACACAGCTTTCATTGCCTCCCCCCCCCTCCCCTTTAGTCCTCTTGATGACACAGGTCAGGACAATTCTGTTTAAAGTATGGGTAAGGGAGAATATTTTGAGAGGGTCTGGAAAAAGGGTTAGACAAAGACTGGAGTTTTGTAAGTTGAAGTTGTAAGCAACCTGTGTAAGGCTTGGGTAGAAGGGAGATCTAGATCATTCTCCTTTAGCTTCACCTATACTTGCAGATGTATGGGTGTGTGTGTATGGAGAGAGAGAGAGGGCAGGCAAGGTACCCATAGGTAGTATGGCAGCAAGAGGAGAAAGGAATGAAAAGTTTGTTCATTGGGTCAGATACGACTTGTTTGGGTTGTAAGTAAATGTTCACCGGGCTGTAAAGAGTATAATGGCATTGCATCAGATGAGGTAGTCTTCCATCGGTGAGGTTTAGCTTAGAGGTTCAGTGTCTGAAAGAAAAAGTGGTGTGTTTTGTTCTGAAAGAAAAGCTCTTGTGGGAAGAACAAAATGACGGGGGAAAGCAGTAATAGTGAGAGCTCATTTACACACAGTTACTCATACAGTCACACATGCACATGCATGGCATGAGTGTGTGCGCACACACACGCATGCACACACGTGCGCACGCACACACATACACAGAGTCTCTCTCTCTCTTTCGCTCTGTCTCTTTTTTCTTTCTCTCATAGACACATGCACACGTGTGTGCGCAAACACACACACACACAAACACATATGCATACTTATCATCATTTAAACTATCGCAAACGAGTGTTAAATAGAACAAGACAATAGAACTTGGGTGAACATAGTCCAGAAGTCTGTGGTATATATATATATATATAATATATATATATATATATATATAATTTCTTGATGGATGAAACTCTATAATTTTTTCCTTCTGTTTTTTCTTGTGCTTTATATATTCTTTTTACTTTGTTGTTACCACTGGCATGTTGTTTGTTTAAACTGTCATTTGTTATCCTCTTCAGTAAGGACAAATAAAACAGGATTTATTTTGAAAAGAGTTGCTTCGTTTTCTTGAACTTATGCACTGAAAGGGGAAATGCTGTATGCTTTGTTCCTTTGTGTGAATGGCATTTCATTTAAAATTTTGTTTTATTACTTTGTACACATACACATCCCAAGATACAATAAAAATTTTGAAGAATTCCTGTTTTCTTTTCCTTTGAAAAAAAGAAGTGGTGCTTGAAAAACCTATGTGTGTTATGCAAGAATGTTTATAAATGCATTTTATGTGAGTGAAGTGTGAATGGTTGGTAGAAAGTGACATAAATGCTACATGTATGTGCTTTTGGTTTTGTTTAGTTTTGGGGTTTTTTTGTCAGTGATTACAGGACTTTGGGGGGGGGGGGGGGGGGGGGGGAGAACTTTTGAGTGAACTGTGTAGACAATTTTTTTCTTCATTTTGATTGGGGAGGCATGCTTCAGACCTGTGCACCCTCGTATTTGTACTGGGAAAAGTAGAAAAACGATTTCCTTCATCAAAATCCGATTTTGGTCAAGAAAATATCGGACAATTGAAAACGCTGCTGTCATCAGTGATTTCAGTTCACCTGAGGTCACGTTGTCTGCGAGCGTTCAGAGAGTAGTCTCCCCTTACTAAGCTGTTAAGTCAATGCCCATGCGCAGAGCACTACTTTCACAATCTTCAACAAGGTACGACGTGATGGCGATGTTCGCGGAAAAACTGACCAAACTGACACACTCACAAGCAGCGACAGACGTGGAGAGAAGGCAAAATGACATTAACAGACAGCACGGGGTAAGAAGAGATACAGTTGTGGATTTATTTGCACAAACAGCAAAATTGGCCGTTCGTTTTGTCAAAGTGAGGTGTAGAACCGGTGCTACGTCTCCAGCATTGTTAGCCTAGTGAAATGTACGCTTTCATTGGCGAGTGGTGTCGAACACGGTCGGAAAGTAAACGACGGATTTTAAGTTTTAAAAAACCATGCCGAAGTCGAATGCATTGGGCCTAACTTGTCAGGCGCTTAACGGCAGCACAATGCATTATAACTCATACGACAGACCACAGAAATTGCTGTCTGAGCGCTCGACGACGAAGAAGCAGCACAACGCATTTTCACGTCACATGACAAATAACAATAGTTGCTGTCTGAGCGTTCACCGACAATGAAGAAGTTGTAAAAGCGCTTATCTTTGGAAGATCACGGAAGAGCAAAATCTTTACAAAATCAGTTGTCCATTACAATGGCAGAGTGACGCCTGAAGAGAAGTTATCAATGTCGGCGTCGAACATGGCCTCCGTTCTACTGCTGTACCGGACAGCAGCAAAACACGGAGAGGATTTGTTTTCTGACCGTAATTATGTCCTGGTCAGTCCACTCCCAAATCAGATGAATTTTTTAATTTGTATGGGGACTACAACTTGATAGTAAGCCAGAAAGGCATATATAGAATTCTATCTTCACAAGAGGGGGCCTTGGTTTTTATCAGTACACATGCTCATTCCTGCAACACAAACTTTTTTTCTCATGGAGAAAAAAAGTCAGGCTAGTTAAAGTACTTATTTACACTGAGGATATATGCCAACATGCATGCACCACACCTGTGCATATGCACAGGCGGAACACACACACAAATCTATTTTGAAATGACCTTTTTGAAAGCTTTCAAAACAAATAAAAAATTTGAAGAGTAAGCCATGTATATCAGACCTGACCAGATTTGCTAGTTGATGAGGAGAAATGAAAAGCTTATGAAATTTTGCACAGTGGAAAAAAATGAACAAAAGCAAACAAACCAGAAAAGAAGCATGATTACAGAAATAGAAGAGAAATTTTTTTCCCCCTGTTGTAAAGTTTCTCACACAATGTGCAAAAAGTACAAAAACTCAGAAAAGCATTGAAAATTGACATGAAAATATCGTTCAAAATCAATAGTATAGGGATGCACAGGTCAAGTCAAGTCAAAACCACTTTAAATCATCCCATGAAGGGCAATTACAATACTGACAGGCACATTGGTACGTATGACTATCTAGACAGACACAAGAAAGCTACATTTGAAATTGGTATGAACATTCCAAGATAACTTGGCCAAAAAAAAAAGTATCACACCTACACACATGCTCGAACATCTGGGCTGCATGCTTATTGCCTTGTCTTTGCCAGGGCATCAATGTAGCTGCATTTTGACTGAGGGGGTGATATTAACACAACAGTGCATGTGGGTTTTTTTTAAAATGCCATCCATTTCCACTGGCACGCAATGGCCTACTCTTCCCAAAAAAATCAGGAGGGGTTTTAATGTGTGCACAAGCTGTTCTGTGTGTATTTGTACACAGGACCTCAGTATAAAGTCTCAGCCAAAGGACTTTAGGTGAGTGGAGTCAGTACTGATGTCAACTGCTGCTGAGGAAAAATCCCTGGAACAGGCAGCTTGGTGGTAGCTCCAGTCTGTGCCATCGCATTGCACAGTAGACTATCAAAGTATCATCCCCCCCCCCCCAAATAAAATTTAAAAAATCAGTTGTTGAACTGTTTCTGATGGTCAGTATAACTTTCTAATATGGAATCTTTCCCACCAGTCATATCCCTTTGAGGGAGAGAACCCCTCTTTCCCTGTACATGTGCACTGTGCACGTTTGTATGCTACCGGAACCCAGTAGTGAGTGATGCAGAGAGAAGGGTAGTGGACGGTTGGTTACCCTATAGCAGGTTACCTGTAGGGAAAAGGTTAATGAAGCAGTTAATACCATAATCAAAAACAGATCATATTAACTGTATGTAAAGGGTTAGTTTTGTTTGTTTTTTGGTAGATTTGAGTTGGTTTCATTGTTAAGCATAAGGCCTACGATGTAATAAATTTCAGAGTCGTTTCTATTATTTGCTAGTTTGATTTTTTTTCCACATGATAATGCCCATATTTGAATACATTTGAAAGCTTCTTGTGAAGTTTTGTTTCAAGATAGTCATTTGCCTATAATTGAGTACATTTAGTTTCGTTAATATGCTACATTGATTTTTGTTATTGTTGAAGCAAATAAAACAGCAGTTCCTTCTGCCAAAATTTTGTTTAGTAGATTTTTTTTCAACATAATACTTTAACTTATTATATGTTAATTTGCAAACAGGACTTTTATCATTTAAAATAAAATTGAAAATAGTGTCTATATTTTGCACTTATTTCATTTGTTCCAACATAATGCACATAATTTAGTAAATTTGAAAGTGGTTTTAATTTGCGTATGTGATTTTTAAAAAAAAATCATAGTTTTGTTATTTTGCTAGATTTGGTTTTCAACATAGCCCCAGTCAGTGAGTGAGATTTGGAAGTAGTTTCTTTTTAGGTTCTTCAAGAGGGAGAGGAACTGAAGGCTAAAAACAAGAAGAACGGATTGGATTGGAATGGATTGGATTGAAGGACGGAACTTTGCAAAGATGAACTACATCTGCTTTCTGCTTTCAGGTAAAAAGATTGGTGTCATGAACTGAACTTGGAATAATGTTACATGATATCGATTAGTTTGCTAGAATCACCAATCTATGCTTCCTCACTCACTCTCTCTCTCTTTTTCTCTCTCTCGTCTTTCTCTTTTCGAGTTTCTCATACTTGCAGTCTGTCTATAAAATGAACTGAGTTTAGAATAATACACCGTTTTTGTTGTGGTGGTTACGCATTCTTCCAGAATATGAACTCTTGACTGACTCATCCTACCTGGGAGTCACTGTGAGATTGAGAGTACATGCTAAGTCAGAAGTTTTTATGTGACAGACTTTTTTTTCAAGTACCTCACCATGTAGGCAGCCATATAAGGCAGAATGGAGTCGCAGTCAGTTTCACATGTCAACAAAACTGTGACGTGCTCTTCTGGCCATATTGATTTAAAAAAAGTATATATATATCATTATCATACATCTCAGCTGCTGTCCAGCCCAGCCTGGGCCAGCTGGTGCTAATTATAGCAGGAACTGACCAGACTTGGACGTGGTAAATGGCAGGGTCCTGCTAAATTTAGTGCTCTTGACTGAGTGGTGTTGGCTTTGCGTGCTGTAAAGTTTATTTGAAATGCTTTTAGCATTTACAAAGATATTTTTCCACAGATCTTCCCCTTTGTTGTGTTTTGCTTTAAAGTAAGTTGGTGAAAACTAAAGAAAAAAACCCCAAAACACAAAAGCCCACATACTTTTCAACAAGGGGTAAGTATCTATCAGGAAATCTCCAAAAAAGAATCGCATTGATTTCGCACTACACAGTAATAAATACTGTTCCCTGAGGCCCAGGAATTACTTTGAAGCAAAATTTGCCAATACTGCCTCTTTCAGCATGTACCTCTTTTTTTTTGGTCACCATTTTTTTTGTCATGGAAAATTGTCAACTCATGATGTAAGAAAAAGTTCAAAAAGCATACACACAAAGCAAATAACAGTTAAAGGAAAGGAACTCATTTGGAAGACTAATTCAGCTTACAGCATGAGTAGTTTCCCTTGGATTGAACACGATAAAGTGTTTAAAAACAGTTTTAAAATTTTTAATCAATAGCTACAACTTGGCGTTTTCAGGCATGATAAATGTGGTTTTAATAGCTAGGACAAACCACCAGTAACTGGAAGAGTTAACCCTTTCACTGCATGCACATTTTGCTTTGGTGTTTGCTGAGAACTTTCTCACTAAAATAGAAAAATAGCTCCTATGATTTTAATTTGATGATATTTGCCGGAGTACTGAAGTCTACACAAAAGTGTATCCAGTGAAAGAAAAACCAAGAAAGACTGTGTCTATGGCTGTGCTATTTTCAGATATTAGGCTTTAAAAAGGATCATCAATGTCCAAACTTTTGTCACAATTGGGGATGTTTGCATCAACTTTACGAAGTTTGACACTTTCTAAAACTTGTGCTGTTGGAATTGTGAATAATTTCTTCTGATGCCTGCACAAACAAAAGACAGTGTCAGCATCTGTCCATGACTTCAGAAACAAGTGTTTAAACCTTTACAAATTTGAAGAATCCTGAGAATAATGTATGCAATGTGAATGCGAATATTTTAGTCATACCAGGCCATGGCTCCTTATGAAGGGATGGTGTGAGCAAACAGTTCATACAGACGACAGTCTTTTTTTTCTCTCATACAGATGGCAGTCAGTCAGTTCATGCCCCTCCTCTCAAAACAAAGAAGAGAAAAAGTCAGCAGATAACTGCAAAACACCAACAGCTTTTTCTACTCTGGGCACATATAGAACCTGAACAGCCCCGTGCAAACATAATAATTACAAATTGTTTATCTATATTAACATTTTTTAGATTGATTGTAGAAGTCACTTCCTTCAAATTCCTTATTATGTATCATCATGATAAACATGAACTTTTTTTTCATTCCAAGCAATTTTTTTCAACCATCTGTTTTTTTCTACATCAAAAGCATTAGCATGTAACTCCTCCAAATAGATAATTAAGGCAGAATGTAAACGACTTATGATCAAAGTAAAATATTGTGCATACATTCTGCTCACATCCATCACTCTCACACTGCACTCGGGTTAGATGTAAATGTGTAGCATTTGTGACGATCACTATAACAATTCCAATATAAATACAATCAAATCCAAAAGTCAATATACAGATGCAGTGAAATTTCACCTTAGCTGTTCAAAGATATACACAAAGAGCACCTACCAGAACTTGTAGATGTCTGGGTGGTTGAATCTGTACAATATCGTTGCTATTACTTTCTGTAAATGGTGTGAAACAAAGTCTCTGTATTCAGATCATCACGTAATGGCGCAAACACATCACCCATTGGCAAAAGTAATCAGTCAGAATATTGTGGTGTATTCCAGTTCAGACTAGCGGAACATAATGATTAGGTGTCGTGTTTAGACACCATCCCCAGAGTTAGAATGGGGGGGGGTGGGGGGGGCGGGGGGGGGGGGGGGGTCGGGGGGGGGGGGGGGGGGGGGGGGAGGGGGGGGGGGGGGGGGGGGGGGGGGGATTGTCGCTAAAGCAAAAATCTCACCATTGGTGTACCTCAGAGCTCTATGCAAGGAATGAAGCAAAAGATTCAAGTTAGGAATTTTCACAGTGTAGACACCACATAGGAAAGAGCAGACACTGAACTCGTCACACAATTAATTTCCAATCAGTTTCTTCCAAAGAGTAGACACCATTGTCTGAAAACCATGGCCAGTGAGCTAAAGAACTACATTCTTTGTTTACATTCTTTGCGCAAACCTCATGGCAGTATTATTTTCTTGTCACCACCCACCCACCCACACACACCACACACACACACAACACCCACACACACACACACACAGAGAAAGCATAAAATGACAGGTACACACATTGATTTAATACAATTTCAAGCAGGGGGTGCGATAGAGCTCGTGATGTGATGGCCTAGGGACCAGCCATTACCAAGGTGCCTGTGCGAGGTTTTTCCCCTGGAGTTTTTAACATCAGTACCTACTCCACTTCACCGAAAGTCCTTTGAGTGAGCCTATAAACTAAGGTGCTGTTTGGAAACGCACGCAAAACCCATCTTGCGCACACGTTAGAACCTGTTATGAAACACTAGAACTGCATTTTTATTTTTATTTTTATTTCTTTTTGGAAAGGGAGGCCATCAATAGGAAGGGATAACATAAAAAACAACGCATTCACATGAGTTGTTTAACGTTATTGCCTTAATGGCGGGCAGTCACATCGCAAAATTTGTGAACCTGGAGCTCTAGCCGAGGAATGAAGGGACACCCCCCCCCCCCCCTTCAAGTGCTTCATTGACGGTTGCACCGCCCCATTGCCAGACCATCATTTTCCCAACACACAACATTCCAGCTGCACTTGGTAGAAAAGATCCCGATTGAGTTTCTTGCTTTCAAAGCTACATGCTGAAGAGGAAATTGATATAAATGTCGGCTTTTGGTGGGTTACAGAATGACAAACATACCCAGCATGCAGCCTGTACCTGGAGAGGGATGGGCTCCACCAGAATTAAGCTGCCCAGAACCATGGCCTGAAAGGTAAGTGCAGTGCTCCAACATTGTCTTGGGGAGCTGAGGGAGAAGAGTCTGGTGTGTATACTTCGTGAATTGTAGAAAAATTCTTCTCTTTCCCCCCACCCCAACCCCTAACAACTAACTATATAATACACACGCATATATATTTTATTAAACCCTTGGAAACCCAGACCCTATATTTTTGGAAATGTATTGAGGTTGCAAGGTCACAAGGTAATAAAACAAAATCAAAAGTGACGGAGATCAAGATTTTATTTAACAGGAAAAACTAATCTGCAAAGTTTTTTGGTTTTCACAATTTTTTAAAATAGTTTTTGTGGCCCCCATGTGCCCTGTCCCAGTCACACTTTGTTGAGAAAGAGGTTGGGTTTTTTCTTCTTCTCTGTTTTAGTTTTTCCTGTAGGATTTTATATTCTTTTTTTTTTTTTTTGTGATATCAGCAGTCTCTCGTGGACCACCAGTTTTTTTTAACTTCTGTTTCTAAAGAAAAATCTATTGATTTCTGCTGTCGGTGGAACTGGTTCATGTTAACTCATTGGAGTGGCACAAAGACTGGCCTGTCTGTGCTGCTATGGTGGACAATTCTGACCATGTTTTAAAATTTCAATATACTCTTAAAAGAAGGATAAAAGCATTGAAGTTATGTATGACTAGACAGTTTTGTTCTTGTATCTACTTTTGAAATTTTCAATCAGTGTTTGCATGTAGAGTCAGGTCACTGGTTTTTTTCCTAGGGATTTGTTAAATTGTAATACAAAATACAGGGGGGAAATGTTGCAATGTTTATCTTAGCAGGCAGGTAATATTAAGAACCAGGTAGGCGACACTGGGCAAAGTCAGATGATTTCATGTTGAAGAATGTTGCATGGATCTTGTAAACAAGTCATATGTCAGGCTACATACTACATAAAAAAGAAAAATCATTATTGCACTGGACAGTCTGGCTTTGGATTGGTTGGAAAACATCTTTTGTTTTAGTACAGTTGTAAACAGCGATTTATGGTCAATGAGAAACAACTCTTGTGAAATTTTTTTTTCTCTAAGTGTTCGTAAGTAGTAGTTTCCCTTTAATTGAACCTGGCTTTAAGTGTCTAAAAAAAAAAAAAAACCCTGAGCTTTGGCCTGTCATACTGAGCAGTTAGTGTACAAAGCTAAAGCTTGAGCACAAATGCCAATGAGTTAATTAGTTTTCACCTGCATACGGTTTTGTAGAGTTCATGAAACTAAGGAGTGAAGATTTCAAAAAGGATCTGTTGGCTTTGGTATGCTCTTTTGCTGTGGTAGTGTATTGTATTGTATTGTATTGTATTGTGTACTGCTTCCAGTCTTGGCAGATGTCTTTGCATGAAATGCCGGCTGGTCTTCCTGGGAAGATTTTTTTAATTGAAAAATTTAGATTTGTGTGTAAGGTCTTGAAAATTTGAGGACTTTTCTCAAAGAATTTTACCAGTCAACGGAAAGAGCAAGTAAGCTAAACACAAAATTCACAAATAATTTGTTGTGAAAAATGAAATTAAAATAAAGATTGAAAACAAGATTATGATCTTGAATTGAAAGTAGAAATTGAACAGATCCAAGTTATTTACCTTCTCTGCTAAGTGGTACTGGAAAGTGGTATTTACCCCCCCCCCCCCCCCCCCAACTTCTTTTTTTTATTATTTTTTTTTAGGAGTTGCAGTGAAAGCACATTTCAGCAAAGAAAAACTTACAAAAAGGATAAATACGTAATATAATCCATGAAAGTTGGCTCACTGAACACTACAAAATAGGATAGAATCAAATCTCACAATGTTGGATGTATATTCTTCTTCAGCTTAGGAGAGTGTTCACATGAGAAGGAAGAAATCCATGCCGCTTACTGAGGTCAGCAGTGAACCTTCATCAAGGTCAGACACGTCAGTAGAGATAATTTTAGCTTCAAGCATCATCAAGGATGAAGTAGTAGCGCTGCATAAGAGGATCCTCTGAGATTACTGACGATCATGATTTCCACCAACAGGAGGCAAGCAGAATTCCTTTTTTGTCGATAATTTGGTCAGAGCTTTCAGACACCCCAACCCCACCACAACCCCCTCTGTTGATAGCACATTTGATTGCACAGTCTGAAAACAATTTCTAAAACACATAATCTGCTTTGCTAACAGATCAAGAAAATGTACGGAGTGGTTTGTTAATAAATGACAGTTTTCTCTAAAAGTATCTGAAGCATGAAAAGCATAATTAGTTATTCCTCTTGTGTCTGTATCTTGCCTGACAATCTCCACTTTATTTTTCATTCTGTTGAGGATGATGATCACATCACCAAGATCAGAACAAAAAAAACCCAAGAAAGAAAACCACCCAAAAATAAAAAGGGAGAAAATAATTTGATAGCCCTGATAAAGTGTAAATGCTTGGACTTATTCTTTGAGCTAAATGTACATGGAACTTATTGAAGATTTTAATGCTTAGAGGGGCACAAAGACTGGCCTGTCTGTGCTGCCATGGTGGACAATTTTGACCATGTTTTAAAATTTCAATATACTCTTAAAAGAAGGATAAAAGCATTGAAGTTATATATGACTAAAAAGTTTTGTTCTTGTATCTACATTTGAAATTTTCAATCACTGTTTGCATGCAGTTCATAGTATTTTTTTTTTAGGGATTTGTTAAATTGTAGCACAAAATACGGGGGAAGTTGCAATGTTTATCTTAGCAGGCAGGTAATATTAAGAACCAGGTAGGCGACACTGGGCAAAGTCAGATGATTTCATGTTGAAGAATGTTGCATGGATTTTGTAAACAAGTCATATGTCAGGCTACATACTACACAAAAAAGAAAAATCCTCATAGCACTGGACAGTCTGGCTTTGGATTGGTTGGAAAACATCTTTTGTTTTAGTAGTTGTAAAATCAGGGATTTATGGTCAATGGGAAACAACTCTTGTGAGAAAATGATTTTTTGTAAGTGTCCTATGTAGTTGTTTCCCTTTAATTGAGCCTGACTTAGTGTCTAAAAAACCAAAAAAAAACCTGAACTTTGGCCTGTCATACTGAGCAGTTAGTGTACAAAGCTAAAGCTTGAGCACAATGCCAATGAGTTAATGAGTTTTCACCTGCATATGGTTTTCTAGAGTTCATGAAACTAAGGAGTGAAGATTTCAAAAAGGATCTGTTGGCTTTGGTATGCTCTTATGCTGAGGTATTGTAGTGTATTGTATTATATTGTATTGTAGTGTATTGTACACTGCTTCCAGTGTTGGCAGATTTCTCTGCATGAACTGCCGGATGATACCTGCCAGTGCTTTAATTCCATTTGTTTGTGTGTATAATTATGTACATGCTGAAGAAGAAATTGATTGATGTAATTAATGTCAGCTTTGGGTGGGTTACAGAATGACAAACATACCCAGCAAGCAGCCTGTACCTGGAGAGAGATGGGCTCCACCAGAATAAAGCTGCCCAAACCAGGCCTGAAAGGTAATGGCAGTGCCCCAACATTGTCTTGGGGAGTTGAGGAGAAGAGTCTGGAGTGTATAATTCGTGAATTGTACCCCAAAATATCTTTGCCCTCCCCCCCCCCCCCCTAACCAGCCCCCAATCCCTAACAACCCTGTATAAACCACGCATGAATATATTTTAAAAAATCCTTTGAAACCCAAACCCTACATTTTTGGAAATGTATTGATGTTGCGAGGTAATATGTAAGATTTATTTTGTATTTTAAAAAATGAACGGAAGGAGATTAAGATGCTTTAAAAGGAAAAACCAGTCTGCAAAATGTGGTTTTTTTTTTTAAAGTTTCACTGTCCTAGTCACTCTTATTTATTTTATTTTATTCTTTTATTTTGAGGATAATGGAATAAGCACTCATGTGCTTAAAAAAAAAATTTTTTTTAACATCCAATGCCCATGTGTACGCAGTTTTGTCAATTTTGTCATCCATTCCCACCGGCACACAATGGCCTACTCTTCTGAAAAGCGGAACGGATTTTAAAGTATGTGCAAGATGTTCTGCGTGCATTCGCACACAGCAGGCATGTAAAATTAAGAACGTGGTAGGCGACACTGGGCAAAGTCAGATTTCATGTTAAAGGATGTTGCTTGGATCTTGTAAAACAAGTCACATGTCGCTAACATACTACATAAAAAAAAGAAAAATCCTCATAGCACTGGACAGTCTGGCTTTGAATTGGTTGGAAAAAGTTTTGTTCTAGCACAAGGTAGAAAATCTGGATTTATGGTCAATGGGAAACGACTCTTGTGAGAAAATGATTTTTTTCTAATTGTTCCTAAGTCGTTTTCCCCTTTAATTGAACCTGGCTTAGTGTCTTAAAAAAAAAAATCCATGAACTTTGGCCTGTCATATTGAGCAGTTAGTGTGCAAAGCTAAAGCTTGAGCACAAATGCCAATGAGTTAAATGAGTTTTCACCTGCATACGGTTTTTCTAGAGTTCATGAAACTAAGGAGTGAAGATTTCAAAAAGGATCTGTTGGCTTTGGTATGCTCTAATGCTGAGGTATTGTATTGTATTGTACACTGCTTCCAGTGTTGGCAAATTTCTCAGCATGAACTGCAGGCTTGTCTTCTTGGGAAGTTTTTTTTTTAATTGAAAAATTTAGATTAGGTCTGGAAAAGTTGAGGATTTTTCTCCAAGAATTTTACCAGTCAACGGGAAGAGCAAGTAAGCTAAACACAAAATTCACAAAGAATTTGTTGTGAAAATGAAATTAAAATAAAGATTGAAAACAAGATTATGATCTTGAATTGAAAGTTGAAATTGAGCAGATCCAAGTTATTTCCCTTCTCTACGAAGTGGTACTGGGAAGTGCTGTTTACATCCCCCCCTCTTCTTTTTTTTTTTTAGGAGTTGCAGTGAAGGCACATTTTCAGCAAAGAAAAACTTGCAGAAAGGATAGATACATAATAAATTCATGAAAGTTGGCTCACTGAACACTACAAAATAGATAGAATCAATTGCACAATGTTGGATGTATATTCTTCTTCAGCTTAGGAGAGTTGTTCACATGAGAAGGAAGAAACCCATGCCGCTTACTGAGGTCAGCATGAACCTTCATCAAGGTCAGACACGTCAGTAGAGATAATTTTAGCTTCAAGCATCATCAAGGATGAAGTAGTAGTGCTACAAAGGGGATCCTCTGAGATTACTGACTAGCATAATTTCCACCAACAGAGGCAAGCAGAATTCCT
Organism: Rapana venosa; assembly: GCA_028751875.1. NCBI lineage: Eukaryota > Metazoa > Mollusca > Gastropoda > Neogastropoda > Muricidae > Rapana > Rapana venosa. The sequence goes on along the minus strand of CM054153.1, from coordinate 6,335,986 downwards.
TTTTTGTCGATAATTTGGTCAGAGCTTTCAGACACCCCAACCCCACCACAACCCCCCTGTTGATAGCACATTTGATAGCACAGTCTGAAAACAATTTCTAAAACACATAATCTGCTTTGCTAACAGATCAAGAAAATGTACGGAGTGGTTTGTTAATAAATGACAGTTTTCTCTAAAAGTATCTGAAGCATGAAAAGCATAATTGGTTATTCCCCTTGTGTCTGTATCTTGCCTGACAATCTCCACTTTATTTTTCATTCTGTTGAGGATGATGATCACATCACCAAGATCAGAACAAAAAAACCCAAGAAAGAAAACCACCCAAAAATGAAAGGGAGAAAAATAATTTGATAGCCCTGATAAAGTGTAAATGCTTGGACTTATTCTATGACTAAATGTACATGGAACTTATTGAAGATTTTAATGCTTACAGGGCACAAAGACTGGCCTGTCTGTGCTGCCATGGTGGACAATTTGACCATGTTTTAAAATTTCAATATACTCTTAAAAGAAGGATAAAAGCATTGAAGTTATATATGACTAAAAAGTTTTGTTCTTGTATCTACATTTGAAATTTTCAATCACTGTTTGCATGCAGATTCAGAGTATTTTTTTTTTTAGGGATTTGTTAAATTGTAGCACAAAATACAGGGGGGAATTGTTGCAATGTTTATCTTAGCAGGCAGGTAATATTAAGAACCAGGTAGGCGACACTGGGCAAAGTCAGATGATTTCATGTTGAAGAATGTTGCATGGATTTTGTAAACAAGTCATATGTCAGGCTACATACTACACAAAAAAGAAAAATCCTCATAGCACTGGACAGTCTGGCTTTGGATTGGTTGGAAAACATCTTGTGGTTTAGTAGTTGTAAAATCAGGGATTTATGGTCAATGGGAAACAACTCTTGTGAGAAAATGATTTTTTGTAAGTGTCCTATGTAGTTGTTTCCCTTTAATTGAGCCTGACTTAGTGTCTAAAAAACCCCAAAAAACCCCCTGAACTTTGGCCTGTCATACTGAGCAGTTAGTGTACAAAGCTAAAGCTTGAGCACAATGCCAATGAGTTAATGAGTTTTCACCTGCATATGGTTTTCTAGAGTTCATGAAACTAAGGAGTGAAGATTTCAAAAAGCATCTGTTGGCTTTGGTATGCTCTTATGCTGAGGTATTGTAGTGTATTGTATTATATTGTATTGTAGTGTATTGTACACTGCTTCCAGTGTTGGCAGATTTCTCTGCATGAACTGCCGGATGATACCTGCCAGTGCTTTAATTCCATTTGTTTGTGTATATAATTATGTACATGCTGAAGATGAAATTGATTGATGTAATTAATGTCAGCTTTGGGTGGGTTACAGAATGACAAACATACCCAGCAAGCAGCCTGTACCTGGAGAGAGATGGGCTCCACCAGAATAAAGCTGCCCAGAACCATGGCCTGAAAGGTAATGACAGTGCCCCAACATTGTCTTGGGGAGTTGAGGGAGAAGAGTCTGGAGTGTATAATTCGTGAATTGTACCCCAAAAATATCTTTCTCCCCCCCACTAACCAGCCCCCAATCCCTAACAACCCCGTATAAACCACGCATGAATATATTTTAAAAAATCCTTTGAAACCCAAACCCTACATTTTTGGAAATGTATTGATGTTGCAAGGTAATATGTAAGATTTATTTTGTATTTTAAAAAAATGAACGGAAGGAGATTAAGATGCTTTAAAAGGAAAAATCAGTCTGCAAAATGTGTTGTTTTTTTTAAAGTTTCACTGTCCTAGTCAATCTTATTTATTTTATTTTATTCTTTTATTTTGAGGATAATGGAATAAGCACTCATGTGCTTTGAAAAAATATTTATTTTAACATCCAATGCCCATGTGTACGCAGTTTTGTCAATTTTGTCATCCATTCCCACCGGCACACAATGGCCTACTCTTCTGAAAAGCGGAACGGATTTTAAAGTATGTGCAAGATGTTCTGCGTGCATTCGCACACAGCAGGCATGTAAAATTAAGAATGTGGTAGGCGACACTGGGCAAAGTCAGATTTCATGTTAAAGGATGTTGCTTGGATCTTGTAAACAAGTCACATGTCAGGCTACATATACATAAAAAAAGAAAAATCCCCATAGCACTGGACAGTCTGGCTTTGAATTGGTTGGAAAAAGTTTTGTTCTAGCACAGGTAGAAAATCAGGGATTTATGGTCAATGGGAAATGACTCTTGTGAGAAAATGATTTTTTTTCTAATTGTTCCCAAGTCGTTTCCCTTTAATTGAACCTTTCTTAGTGTCATAAAAAAAAAATCCATGAACTTTGGCCTGTCATATTGAGCAGTTAGTGTGCAAAGCTAAAGCTTGAGCACAATGCCAATGAGTTAAATGAGTTTTCACCTGCATATGGTTTTCTAGAGTTCATGAAACTAAGGAGTGAAGATTTCAAAAAGGATCTGTTGGCTTTGGTATGCTCTAATGCTGAGGTATTGTAGTGTATTGTACACTGCTTCCAGTGTTGGCAAATTTCTCTGCATGAACTGCAGGCTGGTCTTCTTGGGAAGTTTTTTTTTAATTGAAAAATTTAGATTAGGTCTGGAAAAGTTGAGGATTTTTCTCCAAGAATTTTACCAGTCAACGGGAAGAGCAAGTAAGCTAAACACAAAATTCACAAAGAATTTGTTGTGAAAATGAAATTAAAATAAAGATTGAAAACAAGATTATGATCTTGAATTGAAAGTTGAAATTGAGCAGATCCAAGTTATTTCCCTTCTCTACGAAGTGGTACTGGGAAGTGCTGTTTACCTCCCCCCTTCTTCTTTTTTTTTTAGGAGTTGCAGTGAAGGCACATTTCAGCAAAGAAAAACTTGCAGAAAGGATAGATACATAATAAATTCATGAAAGTTGGCTTACTGAACACTACAAAATAGGATAGAATCAAATTGCACAATGTTGGATGTATATTCTTCTTCAGCTTAGGAGAGTGTTCACATGAGAAGGAAGAAACGCATGCCGCTTACTGAGGTCAGCAGTGAACCTTCATCAAGGTCAGACATGTCAGTAGAGATAATTTTAGCTTCAAGCATCATCAAGGATGAAGTAGTAGCGCTGCATAAGAGGATCCTCTGAGATTACTGACTAGCATAATTTCCACCAACAGGAGGCAAGCAGAATTCCTTTTTTGTCGATAATTTGGTCAGAGCTTTCAGACACCCCAACCCCACCACAACCCCCTCTGTTGATAGCACATTTGATAGCACAGTCTGAAAACAATTTCTAAAACACATAATCTGCTTTGCTAACAGATCAAGAAAATGTACGGAGTGGTTTGTTAATGAATGACAGTTTTCTCTAAAAGTATCTGAAGCATGAAAAGCATAATCAGTTATTCCCCTTGTGTCTGTATCTTGCCTGACAATCTCCACTTTATTTTTCATTCTGTTGAGGATGATGATCACATCACCAAGATCAGAACAAAAACAAAAACCCTAAGAAAGAAAACCACCAAAAACCAAAATGGAGAAAAATAATTTGATAGCCCTGATAAAGTGTAAATGCTTGGACTTTTTCTATGAGCTAAATGTACATGGAACTTATTGAAGATTTTAATGCTTAGAGTGGCACAAAGACTGGCCTGTCTGTGGTGCCATGGTGGACAATTTTGACCATGTTTTAAAATTTCAATATACTCTTAAGAGAAGGATAAAAGCATTGAAGTTATGTATGACTAGACAGTTTTGTTCTTGTATCTACTTTTGAAATTTTCAATTGGTGTTAACATGTAGTGTCAGAGTATTTTTCTTTATGTGGATTGGTTAAATTGTAGCACAAAATACAGGGGAAGGGGTTGGTGGTGGATATTGCAATGTTTATCTTAGCAGGCAGGTAAAATTAAGAACCAGGTAGGTGACACTGGACAAAGTCAGATGATTTCATGTTAAAGGAATGTTGCATGGATCTTGTAAACAAGTCACATGTCGGGCTACATAATACAAAAAAAGAAAAATCCTCATAGCACTGGACAGTCTGGCTTTGGATTGGTTGGAAAACATCTTTTGTTTTAGTAGTTGTAAAATCAGGGATTTATGGTCAATGGGAAACAACTCTTGCAAGAATTTTTTTCCACGTGTTCCTAAGTAGTTATTTCCCTTTAATTGAACCTAGCTTGTGTCTAAAAAATTTGTTTTAAAATCCTGAGCTTTGGCCTGTCATACTGAGCAGTTAGTGTGCAAAGCTAAAGCTTGATCACAATGCCAATGAGTTAATAAATGAGTTTTCACCTGCATATGGTTTTCTAGAGTTCATAAAACTAAGAAGTGAAGATTTCAAAAAGGATCTGTTGGTGTTGGTATGCTCTTTTGCTGTGGTAGTGTAGTGTATTGTATTATATTGTATTGTATTGTATTGTATACTGCTTCCAGTGTTGGCAGATTTCTCTGCATGAACTGCCGGATGATACCTGCCAGTGCTTTAAGTCCATTTGTTTGTGTATATAATTATGTACATGCTGAAGATGAAATTGATTGATGTAATTAATGTCAGCTTTGGGTGGGTTACAGAATGACAAACATACCCAGCAAGCAGCCTGTACCTGGAGAGAGATGGGCTCCACCAGAATAAAGCTGCCCAGAACCATGGCCTGAAAGGTAATGGCAGTGCCCCAACATTGTCTTGGGGAGTTGAGGGAGAAGAGTCTGGAGTGTATAATTCGTGAATTGTACCCCAAAAATATCTTTGTCTCCCCCCCCCCCCCCCTAATCAGCCCCCAATCCCTAACAACCCTGTATAAACCACGCATGAATATATTTTAAAAAATCCTTTGAAACCCAAACCCTACATTTTTGGAAATGTATTGATGTTGCGAGGTAATATGTAAGATTTATTTTGTATTTTAAAAAATGAACGGAAGGAGATTAAGATGCTTTAAAAGGAAAAACCAGTCTGCAAAATGTTTTTTTTTAAAGTTTCACTGTCCTAGTCACTCTTATTTATTTTATTTTATTCTTTTATTTTGAGGATAATGGAATAAGCACTCATGTGCTTAAAAAATTTTTTTTTAACATCCAATGCCCATGTGTACGCAGTTTTGTCAATTTTGTCATCCATTCCCACCGGCACACAATGGCCTACTCTTCTGAAAAGCGGAACGGATTTTAAAGTATGTGCAAGATGTTCTGCGTGCATTCGCACACAGCAGGCATGTAAAATTAAGAACGTGGTAGGCGACACTGGGCAAAGTCAGATTTCATGTTAAAGGATGTTGCTTGGATCTTGTAAACAAGTCACATGTCGGGCTACATACTACATAAAAAAAGAAAAATCCTCATAGCACTGGACAGTCTGGCTTTGAATTGGTTGGAAAAAGTTTTGTTCTAGCACAGGTAGAAAATCTGGGATTTATGGTCAATGGGAAACGACTCTTGTGAGAAAATGATTTTTTTTCTAATTGTTCCTAAGTCGTTTCCCTTTAATTGAACCTGGCTTAGTGTCTTAAAAAAAAAAAATCCATGAACTTTGGCCTGTCATATTGAGCAGTTAGTGTGCAAAGCTAAAGCTTGAGCACAAATGCCAATGAGTTAAATGAGTTTTCACCTGCATACGGTTTTCTAGAGTTCATGAAACTAAGGAGTGAAGATTTCAAAAAGGATCTGTTGGCTTTGGTATGCTCTAATGCTGAGGTATTGTATTGTATTGTACACTGCTTCCAGTGTTGGCAAATTTCTCAGCATGAACTGCAGGCTTGTCTTCTTGGGAAGTTTTTTTTTTAATTGAAAAATTTAGATTAGGTCTGGAAAAGTTGAGGATTTTTCTCCAAGAATTTTACCAGTCAACGGGAAGAGCAAGTAAGCTAAACACAAAATTCACAAAGAATTTGTTGTGAAAATGAAATTAAAATAAAGATTGAAAACAAGATTATGATCTTGAATTGAAAGTTGAAATTGAGCAGATCCAAGTTATTTCCCTTCTCTACGAAGTGGTACTGGGAAGTGCTGTTTACCTCCCCCCCTCTTCTTTTTTTTTTAGGAGTTGCAGTGAAGGCACATTTTCAGCAAAGAAAAACTTGCAGAAAGGATAGATACATAATAAATTCATGAAAGTTGGCTCACTGAACACTACAAAATAGGATAGAATCAAATTGCACAATGTTGGATGTATATTCTTCTTCAGCTTAGGAGAGTGTTCACATGAGAAGGAAGAAACCCATGCCGCTTACTGAGGTCAGCAGTGAACCTTCATCAAGGTCAGACACGTCAGTAGAGATAATTTTAGCTTCAAGCATCATCAAGGATGAAGTAGTAGTGCTACATAAGAGGATCCTCTGAGATTACTGACTAGCATAATTTCCACCAACAGGAGGCAAGCAGAATTCCTTTTTTGTCGATAATTTGGTCAGAGCTTTCAGACACCCCAACCCCACCACAACCCCCTCTGTTGATAGCACATTTGATAGCACAGTCTGAAAACAATTTCTAAAACACATAATCTGCTTTGCTAACAGATCAAGAAAATGTACGGAGTGGTTTGTTAATAAATGACAGTTTTCTCTAAAAGTATCTGAAGCATGAAAAGCATAATTGGTTATTCCCCTTGTGTCTGTATCTTGCCTGACAATCTCCACTTTATTTTTCATTCTGTTGAGGATGATGATCACATCACCAAGATCAGAACAAAAAAACCCAAGAAAGAAAACCACCCAAAAATGAAAGGGAGAAAAATAATTTGATAGCCCTGATAAAGTGTAAATGCTTGGACTTATTCTATGAGCTAAATGTACATGGAACTTATTGAAGATTTTAATGCTTACAGGGGCACAAAGACTGGCCTGTCTGTGCTGCCATGGTGGACAATTTTGACCATGTTTTAAAATTTCAATATACTCTTAAAAGAAGGATAAAAGCATTGAAGTTATATATGACTAAAAAGTTTTGTTCTTGTATCTACATTTGAAATTTTCAATCACTGTTTGCATGCAGATTCAGAGTATTTTTTTTTTTAGGGATTTGTTAAATTGTAGCACAAAATACAGGGGGGAATTGTTGCAATGTTTATCTTAGCAGGCAGGTAATATTAAGAACCAGGTAGGCGACACTGGGCAAAGTCAGATGATTTCATGTTGAAGAATGTTGCATGGATTTTGTAAACAAGTCATATGTCAGGCTACATACTACACAAAAAAGAAAAATCCTCATAGCACTGGACAGTCTGGCTTTGGATTGGTTGGAAAACATCTTGTGGTTTAGTAGTTGTAAAATCAGGGATTTATGGTCAATGGGAAACAACTCTTGTGAGAAAATGATTTTTTGTAAGTGTCCTATGTAGTTGTTTCCCTTTAATTGAGCCTGACTTAGTGTCTAAAAAACCCCAAAAAACCCCCTGAACTTTGGCCTGTCATACTGAGCAGTTAGTGTACAAAGCTAAAGCTTGAGCACAATGCCAATGAGTTAATGAGTTTTCACCTGCATATGGTTTTCTAGAGTTCATGAAACTAAGGAGTGAAGATTTCAAAAAGCATCTGTTGGCTTTGGTATGCTCTTATGCTGAGGTATTGTATTGTATTGTACACTGCTTCCAGTGTTGGCAAATTTCTCTGCATGAACTGCAGGCTGGTCTTCTTGGGAAGTTTTTTTTTTAATTGAAAAATTTAGATTAGGTCTGGAAAAGTTGAGGATTTTTCTCCAAGAATTTTACCAGTCAATGGGAAGAGCAAGTAAGCTAAACACAAAATTCACAAAGAATTTGTTGTGAAAATTAAATTAAAATAAAGATTGAAAACAAGATTATGATCTTAAATTGAAAGTTGAAATTGAACTGATCCAAGTTATTTCCCTTCTCTACGAAGTGGTACTGGGAAATGCTGTTTACCTCCCCCCCTCTTCTTTTTTTTTTTAGGAGTTGCAGTGAAGGCACATTTTCAGCAACGAAAAACTTGCAGAAAGGATAAATACATAATAAATCCATGAAAGTTGGCTTACTGAACACTACAAAATAGGATAGAATCAAATTGCACAATGTTGGGTGTATATTCTTCTTCAGCTTAGGAGAGTGTTCACATGAGAAGGAAGAAACGCATGCCACTTACTGAGGTCAGCAGTGAATCTTCATCAAGGTCAGACATGTCAGTAGAGATAATTTTAGCTTCAAGCATCATCAAGGATGAAGTAGTAGCGCTGCATAAGAGGATCCTCTGAGATTACTGACTAGCATAATTTCCATGAAGAGGAGGCAAGCAGAATTCCTTTTTTGTTGATAATTTGGTAAGAGCTTTCACACCCCCTCAAACCCCCTCTGTTGATAGCACATTTGATAGCACAGACTGAAAATAATTTTTAAAACATGTAATCTGCTTTGCTAACAGATCAAGAAAATAGACAGGGTGGTTTGTTAATAAATGACAGTTTTCTCTAAAAGTATCTGAAGCATGAAAAGCATAATCAGTTATTCCCCTTGTCTGTATCTTGCCTGACAATCTCCGTTTTCTTTTTCATTCTGTTGAGGATGATGATCACATCACCAAGATCAGAACAAAAAAACCCAAGAAAGAAAACCACCCAAAAATGAAAGGGAGAAAAATAATTTGATAGCCCTGATAAAGTGTAAATGCTTGGACTTTTTCTATGAGCTAAATGTACATGGAACTTATTGAAGATTTTAATGCTTAGAGGGGCACAAAGACTGGCCTGTCTGTGCTGCCATGGTGGACAATTTTGACCATGTTTTAAAATTTCAATGTACTCTTAAAAGAAGGATAAAAGCATTGAAGTTATGTATGACTAGAAAGTTTTGTTCTTGTATCTACATTTGAAATTTTCAATCACTGTTTGCATGCAGATTCAGAGTGTTTTTTTTTAGGGATTTGTTAAATTGTAGCACAAAATACAGGGGGAAATGTTGCAATGTTTATCTTGGCAGGCAGGTAATATTAAGAACCAGGTAGGCGACACTGGGCAAAGTCAGATGATTTCATGTTGAAGAATGTTGCATGGATTTTGTAAACAAGTCATATGTCAGGCTACATACTACACAAAAAAGAAAAATCCTCATAGCACTGGACAGTCTGGCTTTGGATTGGTTGGAAAACATCTTTTGTTTTAGTAGTTGTAAAATCAGGGATTTATGGGGAAACAACTCTTGTGAGAAAATTTTTTGTAAGTGTCCTATGTAGTTGTTTCCCTTTAATTGAGCCTGACTTGGTGTCTAAAAAAAAAAAAAAATCCCTGAACTTTGGCCTGTCATACTGAGCAGTTAGTGTACAAAGCTAAAGCTTGAGCACAATGCCAATGAGTTAATGAGTTTTCACCTGCATATGGTTTTCTAGAGTTCATGAAACTAAGGAGTGAAGATTTCAAAAAGCATCTGTTGGCGTTGGTATGCTCTTATGCTGAGGTATTGTATTGTATTGTACACTGCTTCCAGTGTTGGCAGATTTCTCTGCATGAACTGCCAGCTGCTCTTCTTGGGAAGTTTTTTGTTTTTAATTGAAAAATTTAGATTAGGTCTGGAAAAGTTGATTTTTTTCCAAGAATTTACCAGTTAACGGAAAGAGTAAATGCGCTAAACACAAAATTCACAAAGAATTTGTGGTGAAAATGAAATTGATATAAAGATTGAAAACAAGATTATGATCTTGAATTGAAAGTAGAAATTGAACAGATCCAAGTTATTTCCCTTCTCTACGAAGTACTGGGAAGTGCTGTTTACCCCCCCCCCCCTTCTTTTTTTTATTTAATTTTTTTTTAGGAGTTGCAGTGAAGGCACATTTTCAGCAACGAAAAACTTGCAGAAAGGATAAATATATAATAAATCCATGAAAGTTGGCTTACTGAACACTACAAAATAGGATAGAATCAAATCGCACAATGTTGGATGTATATTCTTCTTCAGCTGAGGAGAGTGTTCACATGAGAAGGAAGAAACGCATGTCACTTACTGAGGTCAGCAGTGAACCTTCATCAAGGTCAGACATGTCAGTAGAGATAATTTTAGCTTCAAGCATCATCAAGGATGAAGTAGTAGCGCTGCATAAGAGGATCCTCTGAGATTACTGACGATCATGATTTCCACCAACAGGAGGCAAGCAGAATTCCTTTTTTGTCAATAATTTGGTCAGAGCTTTCACACACACCCACCCTCTGTTGATAGCACATTTGATGGCACAGACTGAAAATAATTTTTAAAACATGTAATCTGCTTTGCTAACAGATCAAGAAAATAGACAGGGTGGTTTGTTAATAAATGACAGTTTTCTTTAAAAGTATCTGAAGCATGAAAAGCATAATCGGTTATTCCCCTTGTGTCTGTATCTTGCCTGACAATCTCCGCTTTCTTTTTCATTCTGTTGAGGATGATGATCCCATCACCAAGATCAGAAACCCCCTCCCCCCAAAAAAACCCAACCACCCACAAACAACCCAAGAAAGAAAACCACCACAAAACAAAATGGAGAACAATAATTTGATTGCCCTGATAAAGTGTAAATGCTTGGACTTTTTCTGAGCTAGATGTACCTGGAACTTATTGAAGATGTCAATGCTGAGAGTTGGACTACTCTTTGATCAGTACTAGTGTAGCTGCAGGCTTCAGGCACACACAGCTCCATGCCCTGGTCACTCTTGCTGGCCATGGTGCCCATTTCCCGCTGCAACACTTACGTTGCCTTTAAAAAAATTATTCTGTTGTTATGGAAGTAAACAACAACTGACAGTGTTGTGTTGGGTATCATAGGAAAGAGCAGTGAAAGGTAAGTGCAGTGCCCCGACAGTGTTAGGGAGTTGAGGGAGAAGAGTCTGTTGTGTATAGTTCGTAAATTGTACACCAAAGTATCTTCCTCTCTTCCCCCCACCCCCCTAACCAGCCCCCAATCCCTAACAACCCTGTATAAACCACACGTGAATATATTATAAAAAAATCCTTTGAAACCCAAACCCTACGTTTTTGGAAATGTATTGAGGTTGCGAGGTAATATGCAAGATTTATTTTATATTTTAAAAAAAAAACGGAAGGAGATTAAGATGCTTTAAAAGGAAAAACCAGTCTGCAAAATGTTTTTTTTAAAAAGTTTCCCTGTCCTAGTCACTCTTATTTATTTTATTTTATTTCTTTTATTTTAAGGATAATGGAATAAGCACTCGTGTGCTTTTTTTTTTATAACATCCAGTCCCCATGTGTACACAGTTTTGTCAATTTTGTCATCCATTCCCACCAGCATGCAATGGCCTACTCTTCTGAAAAGCGGAACGGGTTTTAAAGTATGTGCAAGATGTTCTGCGTGCGTTCGCACATGGGATTTCGGCTTAATGTCTCATCCAAAGGACTTTTAGGGGGATTCTTGAATGGAAAAAGAGGGTCCTCCGTACCTTTTAAAAATGTTTTTTAAATTTTATATCGTATTCATTTTCTGGGACCACCCGTTTCTTTATTCTTCTCTTTGTAAAGAAAAACCCATTGATTTCTGCTGTCAGTGGAACTGGTTCATGTTAACTCATTGGAGTGGCAGTAAGACTGGCCTGTCTGTGCTGCCATGGTGGACAATTCTGACCATGTTTTAAAATTTCAATGTACTCTTAAAAGAAGGATTTGTTAAATTGTAGCACAAAATACAGGGGGGAGGGGGAGGAAATGTTGCAATGTTTATCTTAGCAGGCAGGTAATATTAACCAGGTAGGCAACACTGGGCAAAGTCAGATGATTTCATGTTGAAGAATGTTGCATGGATCTTGTAAACAAGTCACATGTCAGGCTACATACTACATTAAAAAAAAGAAAAATCCTCATAGCACTGGACAGTCTAGCTTTGGATTGTTTGGAAAACATCTTTTGTTTTAGAACAGGTGTAAAATCAGGGATTTATGGTCGATGGGAAACAACTCTTGTGTGAAAATGATTTTCTTTCCTAAGTAGTTGTTTCCCTTTAATTGAACCTTGTTGAGTGTCTTTAAAAAAACCCCAGAAACCCTGAACTTTGGTCCTGTCATGCTGAGCAGTTAGTGTGCAAAGCTAAAGCTTGCCAATGCCAATGAGTTAATTAAGAAATGAGTTTTCACCTGCATACGGTTTTCTCTAGAGTTCATGAAACTTAGGAGTGAAGATTTCAAAAAGGATCTGTTGGCGTTGGTATGCTCTTTTGCTGTGGTAGTGTAGTGTATTGTGTACTGCTTCCAGTCTTGGCAGATTTCTCTGCATGAAATGCCGGCTGCTCTGTTTGGGGAAGATTTTTGTTAAAAATCAGATTTGTGTGAAGGTCTGGAAAAGTTGAGGATTTTTTCAAAGAATTTTACCAGAAAACGGAAAGAGCAATTTAGCTACACACAAAATTCACAAAGAATTTGTAGTGAAAATGAAATTGATATAAAGATTTATAACAAGATTATGATCTTCAATTGATAGCAGAAATTGAACAGACCCAAGTTATTTCCCTTCTCTGATAAGTGGTATGGGAAATACTGTATACCTACCTCAACAAATTGGAGTTGGACATAGCAGTGGTAAAGCCACACCCCCCCCCCCCTCCCCCCACTCCTCAAAGTTTTGATATACTGTTGGTCTAGGAAGATTGAAGGTTAAATATTTGTTTCTGCATGATACCCACTTAATATACAGTGGTATATTTTATGTTCACATGTGGTACTGATGACGTAGATATTTTGCGAGTTAAGGGTCCTGATCTGTTCAAGCCGTTTTTCTTCAAGTGTTTATTTTGCGACTATGATCATCTTGAATACACAAGTAAAATGTTAGTTGTCCATCTTTCTTTCTACTTTGAGATTGGTATGAGGTTTTGTTGAGGTTTATTTATTTATTTATTTTATTTCGAGGATAATGGAATAAGCACTCATGTGCTTTTTTTCATGCAGTCCCCGTGTGTATGTAGTTTTGTAAATTTTGTCATCCATTCCCACCAGCACACAATGGCCTACTCTTCCGAAAAGCAGAACGGGTTTTAACATGTGTGCAAGATGTTCTGCGTGCTTTCGCACACGTTTTATAGTCTCATCTGAAGGACTTATGGGGAGAGTGGAGTCGGCACTGATGTTAACTCCAGAGGAAAAATCCTCTTGAATGAGAATCGAACCTGGGACAGCAGATCACGAATACATCACTCTAACCACCAGGCTAACCTGTCCCCAAGTGGTGAGGTGTTGAGTCAACTTTTCGGATGGAGTCTGGCATTAGATAAATGTGTTGGCTGTGAAGGTGATCTTCCCTGGTTGAGGATCATGTGGGATAATGGCAGAGACTGGTGATCCCACTGCCGTTCCACTTGTTGCAGTTTTCGTCGTTGTTGTTTTTGGTGTAGAGTTGGAATTTCTAAATGTACACAGTAAGCATTTTCTAGAACATGAGGTAGTCTTTCTGTTACTTTGACATAAAACAATATTTGTTCCTGTAAAGATTACTTTGTAGTCTGTTTTCAGGATTATGTCACTGCTTTTGAGTCTATTTCTAAAATCAAATGACACAAGAGTCCATTGCTTAATCATACGAAAAGCCATCCCTCAGATGAGATCATGCACAAATTTGAAAATAAATGTTGTAACCACACACACACAAAAATATGGTGGTGGCTTTCCTCACAGTTTTTTGAAGAGTGGATTGGTTTTTCTGAAACGTGTTTGAGACAGACCTTGATATGTGCTGCCCCCCCACCCTTTACCTCCTCTTTGTTGTTTGTTGAGAGTACAATAACATCTAGCTCTATGACTTAATCATTCAAAAGCACATAGATCTGTAGATTAAGTTACTTCAAAACTAAACCAAAACTGATTTTTAACCAAAAAACAAAACAAAAGGAACTCAACAATAGTGCCTCAGAGAAAGGGGCAAGAAATTACTTGTAATCTTTCTGCACAACTCTTAAAAATGTGCAGAACTGATTGTTTCCCTTGCTGGGAACCTGCCTGTGCTTTAATTCCCTTTGTGTATGTAGTTATATACATGCTGAAGATGAAATTAATTGATGTCAGCTTTTGGTGGGTTACAGAATGACAAGCATACCCAGCATGCATCCTGTACCTGGAGAGAGATGGGCTCCATCTGGATAAAGCTGCCCAGGACCATGGCCTGAAAGGTAAGAAAAAGTATCTTCCTCTCTTCCCCCCACCCCCAACTAACCCACCTCCCAATCCCTAACAATCCAGTATATAAAACACTCGCACATAAAAATGATTTTTAAAACCCTTGGAAAGTGAAACCCGTACTTTTGACAGTCTAGAAGTTGCAGGGTGATGAGCAAGATTTATCTTCTTTTTTTTTAAAGTGAGTTCTTAAAAAATATATTGTAGCTGCCTTGTCCCAGTCACTGTGTGTGAAGAAGGATCAACCCCCCTCTCTCTCTTTTTTAGGATACCATAATTACTCAATTTCTGGGTAGGTATCACCTGTCTCTCCTGGACCACCGGTTTCTTGGTTCTTCACTTAGTAAAGAAAAATTATCTTCATTTCTGCTGTCGGTGGAACTGGTTCTGGTTAACTCATTGGCGTCACACTGAGATTGGCCTGTCCATTCTGCCACACTGCCACAATTTGGGCCATAGTTTTAAGTTTTGATATACTCGCCAAAGAGGATAAAAGCATTGCAGTTAATTATGTCTATTTTTGCCAAAAATAGTCTTTCCATGTTACTTCTATTTTTCAAGATTGTATCTTTAGATGTAATATTAACAAACCTGACCCACTGGGGAAATAAGATATTTCACATGAAAGGCATGTTGCAAGGATCTTGTAAACAACTCGTATGTCAGGTTACATACTACATAAAAGAAGAAAACTACTCATAGCACTGCACAGTCTGGCTTTGGGTTGGTCGGAAAACATCTTTTGTTCTGGTACAGTCAGCTGTAAAATCATGGATTTTATGGTCAACGGGAAACAACTCTAGTGGGAAAATGATTTTTCTAAATATCTAAGTAGTTGTTTCCCTTTAAAATTGAACCTCAGTGCCAAACGTGTTGCTGGCCAGTGCTCGAGGCAATCTTTTGGGTGTGTGTGCTTTCTTTATTGACAGTGTGGGTAGACTAGAGGGATGGTCAGTAGCTCCATTTTCTTGACCTGTGTCCATTGTCCAGCAGATGGCTGGACATTATCCTGTTTGATCTTTTTAAGGAATGGAAGTATTCTCTACTAGTACATGTGATGGTTTTGATTTTCTTCATTTTTAAGAGTCGATGAAATGAGGTGGTGAAGATTTGAGGAAGGTTCTGTTGGTGTTGGCATGTTCTTTTCCTGTGGTAGCGTAGTGTATTGTATTGTATACCACTTGTGGTCAGGGCCGATTTCTTAGCATGAAATGCTTGCCTTTGTCCAGCAGAGGACTGGACATTCTTTCTTACTGCTGTCCCAGGTTCAGCAGGGAAGTTGTCATCAGGCTGTATGTGGTCTTCATCTCCACTCTCTTCTTCTTCATCAGGTCCTTTGTCCTAGGGATGAACCAAGAATCTTTGTGTAGGAAATGGCTTTGGAGACTTTTCTGGAGTTGTCAGTATAGGGTTTTGTATGTCTGTTGGTCAGGTCTGCTCGGGAGTGGTTCAGTTTTTCCCTTAATTTTAATCGGTAGTCATCTTGTGGATGAGACAATGTACAGAGGTCCCATGTGCAAACACATGCAGAACATCTTACGTTAAAAAAAGCAAACCCATTCCGCCTTTCAGAAGAGCAGGCAGTTTTGTGCTGTAGGAAAGGACAATACACATTTTAAAAAGCGCATGCACACAGGTGTTGTTTGTTTAGACACTATTCCCAAGTCGGAATCATCATCATCATCAATGCCTTTGTGCCTTATTGGCACGTAGGGCAGCAACAAATGTTTTCCACTCCTGTCTGTCCTGGGCCAGCTTCCGGATGGTTCCCCAGGTATGTTGGAAGGTCTTCAGCTCTGTTTCGACAGTCCGGCGCCAAGTGTTCTTGGGTCGTCCTTGTTTGCGTTTTCCCTCTGGTGTCCAGTGGAGGGCTGTTCGGGCGATGTTTCCCTGTTCCCGACGACAGATATGCCCTATCCATCCCCATCGCCTATGCATGATGATGTTGTCCATGCTTTCTTGGCTGCAACGGGCAAAAAGTTCTTGGTTGGAGATGGTCTCAGGCCAGAAGATGCGCAAGATTCTTCTGAGATTCTTCGTGTGGAATGTGGATAGTTTGTCGAGGTCACTCTCAGTCATCCTCCAGCACTCCGAGCCGTACAAAAGGGTGGAAAGTACACAGCTCTGGTATAGTCTTAGTTTGGTTCTGGTGCTGTACTGGGACGATTTCCACACATTGTTCAGATTTCTGTAAGCATTTCTTGCTTTGCTAATCCGGTTCTTGATGTCGCTGCCTGCTCCGCCGTCATGCCTGACAGTGCTCCCGAGGTATGTGAACTCTTCAGTTGTTGGTAAATCTTCTCCATTCATTGTGACCGGTGAGGGGTTCTGAACGTTCAGTGTCATCACCTCTGTCTTCTTCTGACTGATTTTCAGGCCTACTTGCTGTGCGAAAGTGCTGAGACGGGACGTCTTCTCTTGAATGTGATGGTGGGTATGTGAGAGCAGTGCCAGATCGTCGGCAAAATCTAGGTCTTCAAGCGTTGAGAAGGGGGTCCATCTGATGCCCCGTGACTGGTCAGCTGTTGTTTGTCTCGTCACCCAATCAATTGTCAGGTTGAAGAGTAGTGCTGACATGGGGCAGCCTTGTCTGACGCCGGTTTGTACACTGAAACTGGTTTTGCTGTTTCCTACTCTGCACGTGAAATGTTGTAGAAGCTCTTAATGCCCAAGTCGGAATGCAGCTACCTTTATGGTGGGCAAAAGCAGCGGCATACGCAAAAATCTCATCATTGGTGAACCTTAGGGGTCTAGCTGAGGATCCAAATTGAAAAACCACACCCCAAAACCAACAGTAGTGGCAGGTGTCGTTTTGCAAAGTTGGTTTCACCTTGTTCACTTGAAAGTTCTTGGTCTTCAAAGGAAGGACTGATGACGTATGCTCTAGAGAAGTTTTCTGGTAGTCAAGTGTTTCAAGCTGTTGTTGTGGATTTGAATAAGTGTTCTGTTGAGTTGAAGCAGTTGCCATGAATACAAATGCCAGTTGCTGGCTGCTGTCTTGTCGGCGTCTTGCTGTACTATGACTGTGATGTGAGGATCAGCTGAACAGATGAGAGGAGGTTTAACTTAGTATTTCTTGGGCCGCTTTCAATGGAAATGTTAGTGCAGTAATATTTATTCATTTGTGGCATCGGTGCATCACACACACACACTAAGAGAGAACAGAGAACCTTCAGTGGACAAGATAAGTTTATTCATGAATAAAAAAGGCATACAGTAGTTGAAGAGATAAATGCAGATCTGAAACAAAACCCCCACACAGAACACCGTTGTCCAAAGAAAGCCTCATCAAACATTGTGGGCAGGAGGGGAAGCCAAGGAAGGCAAGATGGATTTGCGACAACCTGTACACATACACACCAACACTGTACAACTGCAGCCCAGACAAGCTGAGAGATAAATAAAAGCACTATATAACTCAGTCTGTAACATCCGACATACAACTCAAAATATAAAATCATACAGATAGGGCAGTGGTAGAGAGGACCCCCACCCCCCCCAAAGTTTTGATCTACTGTTGGTTTAGGAAGATGAAAGGTTAAATATTTGTTCCTGCATAAAATATTTTATCCTCTTCATGGAATAGTGTTCCGATATCTGTTGGAAACTTATCACATAAATTAGAAAAAGACCCTATCGTTATTCACAGGTACATTTCATTATCGGGCTAGAGCAGTATAAAAACAGAAACTAAACCAAAATATAGATTAGATTGTAGTGGCAATATTTATAGTATGTATATTATAATATAGGCCACCGCAAGGGATGGGGGAGGAGGAGGAGGCATAGTATCAAAAGTTCTGTTTCATTCATTCTTCTCTGAACAGACTGGGAATTTTGATATTGGAATATTGTTATAAAGGTTTCCAAAGGTTTCCAGCAGGCCCTTTCTTGAGTGGTGTAGTGAGGGAAAGATAGGCTTCTATGCTACAGGAATAAAATATTATGGGTGTTGTTACTTTGAGACTGGAGTATTGCAGCTAACCATCTTGTACAATTTTGATGCTAGTTCAAAATCTTCTTTTCATAGATGCTAAGAGTTGACAATGTCTATTTAGTCCATAAAATTGTGTATGCAAGGGGTGTTCTAAAATTTCTTAGGGGGGAGGTTGTGTTGGACCAACCCAGAAGGGCGTTATGGTTACTGTCTACCACAATTTCTATACCGAGTGCACACAGAATCCTGGGAAATTTGAATCGGCTGCTTTGGAATCTTTTGTGGTTCAGAAACTATTCATGAACTTCATATCTTGCTTTCAAACAGTAAAGGTGTCCATAGCCTATAAGGTACCCATTTACAGCTGGGTGAAGTCAAGATGCGCAAATGCTTTGCATGGGGCCTCGGGTTTATATAGTCGTCCAACTGGTAACGCTTGAGTAGCGAGTGCTGTTGAACAGAAATTTTAGAACACCCCTTGTACTGTGCTCAATCTCAGCAAGGTAGTAGGAATAGTGAAAATGTTTCCACTTGTCCCGGTTTCTGTAGCGTTAAGCCAACTGATGGTTTTTCACCACCCCTGTCGCCAGATACTTCCCCAGCAGAGCTGTACCCACGTACACCTGGGTGGAGTGAGGAGTAAAGTGTCTTTGATGCCTTTAGGACTTAGAGATATTTGCATACCCCTGTTGCCAGATACTTCCCCAGCAGAGCTGGTACCCACTTGTACACCTGGGTGGAGTGAGGAGTAAAGTGTCTTTGATGCCTTTAGGACTTAGAGATATTTGCATACCCCTGTTGCCAGATACTTCCCCAGCAGAGCTGGTACCCACTTGTGGAGTGAGGAGTAAAGTGTCTTTGATGCCTTTAGGACTTGGAGATATTTGCATGCCAAAAACTTTGAAGTACTTTTTCTGTTTGACAGGGATGATGATGGGAAGTGGAACAACTTGCCTGCAGGAAGAAAATATGGAGATTGGAAACCAGAGGCGGATATATATATATTTAGTAAATAAACATGCACAAAAGAAAAAATGAATTTGTGATTATTGTGTGTGCTCTCTTCTTCCCCCGCAAAAATTTTGGGGGGCTGGAATGGCCTATCTCAATGTTTGAGATTTCGCCGTTCCTCCCCCAAGTATGAGAGCCCTAGAACCTGCAAACATATAATCACCCCCCCCCCCCCAACTTACTATATACCCCCCCCCACGCATGTGCAACAAGTATACTCCCTCCCTCCCCACCACAAACCAAATCAATACTCTTCTAAAATCCCCACAAGGCATGTGCAACAAGTATCCTCCCGGTCCAAAGCTTGATCAACACTGCCCAAGAGTGTTGCACACGGGACTTTGGTGTACCGTCTCATCTGCACCTCTCCCTTCATGGGCAGGGCTTTAGCTGGAGACCACCGACTTCTAGCACAGAATCATCTTTCCAGATAAAAGTACTGAAAATCAAGGAGGAGAGGAGGAAGAAGCATCTCTCTCTCTCTCCTGTGATGATGATGACCATTTTCCCTACTCTCTGCACCTAGGCTCTAATCTTTCAAACACAATTTTATGAAAGACATGTAGTTAAAAAAAACAACCCCCCCCCCCCACTACAGACTAGGAGAAGGATGACAAAACCTATGATGTAAACAGCAGCACATGATTTCAGACAAAAAGATCACTACTATCACAGAATATGGACAATTCATTTTTAGCACAGACATGACTAAACTTGGAGCAAACACTATACACCCCCTCCCCTTTTGTCACTGAAAACTGGACACTACTATCATCTAAGTTAACTGAAACAGATGAAATAAATCTAAAGTATAAATAATGAAAACCCCAATCTTAAATCTACTGTTCCTAGACAGGACACAACACAGCTATAGAATGTGGACGCCAGTTACAAATGCTTTCTGTTCTGTTCTATCAAATCCATATTTTTAGGGAGGGGAAGGGTCCTTAACCTTTGAGATACCAAAATCATATGTATCACACAGTCAAAATTCCTGTCCCAAGACGTTTTCAACATGGAACATTATGTACATGACAAACCCCCCAATAAATAGTTCCTACGACAATCAAAAACGGCCAACAAGTCACAACAATGGCAGTTTTCCCCATCACTAAGCAATCAATCACATTCTGTTATCACAAAGATCTGATTGCAGAAGTTATGTACATATCTGACACCCTCCCTCCCTCCCCAAAATCAACAGTGAACAAGATGAGCAATTTGAAGGTGGCGACGTACCGGAAACACCAGCTGCCAGGCAGCTGTGCAGTCATCAGGAATGTGGGCAGTTAGTACATACACAGTCACAGGCCAGCCACAACACACACAATGCATGCTTCCCCCCCCAAGTCTGAAGAAGACTACATGGCGGAATGATTGAAGGTAACACACAAGCATTCCAACAGACTGTAGTGAACAAATAAAAACGTTTGCAATAAAAATCATCATAAAAGCAGGAGATGATGGGCGAGTGTTATGGTTAAAATAAATTGTTGCCCTTTTTCGAAATACCAAGAGAGTAGTGGCCCTTCTCTAAGGTGTTTGCTAATAAGTGAATTTTGAAAAAAAGCTAACTACAACTGTTAAGGAAATCCTGAAAACACATCTTAAGACATCTAGCTGGCTAGCTTGGACTGTCTTCTTAGTACATAATTTCATTTATTATTATTACATTCATTTATTGCCGAGTTATTATACCCAGGCACAGAAGTTCAATGAAAATGACAATGAAAAGCAAAAGAGGGGAAAAAGCGGACAACCTGAAGGACACCTGTGGCAGTCACACAGGTGCAAGTAATGCCATGTGGCAGGCAGGCAGGCAGGCTTCAGGGAAATGCATTACGCCATTATGTCAAATAACTGACCAAATGTTATAATGTTATCTTAGTTGATGACACAATTGAATTGATGACAATTTTTAATATACAGTTTCCACACTGAACTGATACTCCCTCCTCTATTGATTGTGTGTGTGTGTGTTTACTTCTAAAACTCAACAGTTACATGTAGTCTTCTGTCCTCACTTTTGAACATGGGATGAGAAAATGAGGCATATTGATAAAAAATATCCTGCTTTACAATTAGGAAAAACTATTCATAATCACTTTATGAAAAACTATTTGACAAAAAATATCCTGCTTTACGATTAGGAAAAACTATTCATAATCACTTTATGAAAAACTATTTGACAAAAAATATCCTGCTTTACGATTAGGAAAAACTATTCATAATCACTTTATGAAAAACACTAAGGCGTGTGATATACTTCAGCACAATATCATAGTTGGCACACGGCCTCCCGAGCTGCTACATCAGCACTTGAAAATGATCAGCAACCTGCGAAAACATTGGCCTGACAACAATTAGCTTCATCTGCAAACTCAGCTGTACGGCCCACGAGAGGAGCTGGAGAGGACCTGCACTATTTCTCCCAAACACACCATGGTCCATGGTGTGAAGACGATTTGCTTCATGTTCAAATGTCTTTAGCAGATTCTTCCTTCTTCTGGTTTTAGGTAGGCCTGTTTTGTTCTGACGGCAGACAATTTCAAAAAGGCAGAATGGTGGACACATTTAAAACAAAAAAACCTGAAATGAAACTACTGATAGTGTAGAAATCCCATGCCTGATACCCTTACAGTAGTTTCGTGAAGACCGAGAGCCCATCACAGCAATACACTTTTTACCTCTACAAATATCATAGTCCGGGTCTAATGCTACATTTGTCCAGGTTTTTGTTTGTTTGTTTGTTTGAGGCCTTTGTTGCTTGTTCACCAATTTCACCTACCATGGCATTCTAACTTTGGGGGTGTTTGTACAGATAATGTAATGTGCCTGTAAAGCCTTCATGGAAACAGATAATGTAATGTGCCTGTAAAGCCTTCATGGAAACAGATAATGTAATGTGCCTGTAAAGCCTCCATGTAAACAGATAATGTAATGTGCCTGTAAAGCCTTTATGGAAACAGATAATGTAATGTGCCTGTAAAGCCTTCATGGAAACAGTACAACTAAAATTTTCACCTTGCAAAGAAAAGGCATTTTACGTAAAATGAAAGTTTCTGAAGCCAAATATCAAATTAATGAAACTATTGCACATTACCTATATATCTTTTTTTTTTTTTTCTTTTTTAAAACCCAAAGAATATGTAATTTCCTATAAATAAAATAATTCCCCTGTGTGTGTTTTGTTTTTGTTTGGTTGAGTTTTAAAGCATGTCAAAAATCTAAAAGATCAAACAACTGTAGAGTAAAACAACAACAATAAACCATACAAAAATACGTGACCGAATGACAAAGATGAAGCATGGGGCTACCTAACTGCCACATTGTACAAGAACAAAACCCAACAAGCCCAACCATAATAAAGAAAGGAAGAAACAGAACACAAAACGCCAAACATCCACTTCTTCACAGAAGCTGGGCCGTTTTGTTTTTTTATCAGAACAGACTCCCTAATCCAGAACAGACTCCCTAATCCAGAACAGACTCCCTAATCCAGAACAGACTCCCTAATCCAGAACAGACTCCCTAATTCAAAGTGGCTCAAAACGGAGATTGCGGCGACAGCTGACAAAGGGCAACTGACCAAGTTGCAAAGAATGCAATCCTGCCTGGCAACACAGGCGTCTGTTTTGCGAAGTGAATTCATTCTCCTGGCTGAAGGGATTGTGTAGGACTGGGAAGAGGAAGAGAAGCATGAGAGCCTACCACCTGTACAAGGGATCACAAGTAAAACTGTCACTTGGAAAGATCAAACCTTTGTCGGGAATGATTCTGCTATGGAATCATCAATCACATAAGGCAAATGAAAGATGAGAACTGGGAGATTCAATGGCCTTGCAAAAACGATTCTCTAGGAAACTTTTTTAAAAAGTGAGAGAGAGGGGGGCGCGCCAAAAAAGAAGTGGACATAAACTATTGCAAAACGGACAGCCACAAGCAAAGATCCAGACTTTAGAACATCAACATAACAGGAGAAATCTGGTGAATGGCTTTTTAGGGTGGCGCCTGAAGGACTCTCCCCAGGGAGTTTGAAATGAAGAAGGGACAACAAGGTTTGCAACAGCAGCAGGAGTCACAGTCATCAGTAATCTATATACACACACCACAACATGCCTGCCATCCAAGTGGCAGTTTTCACCTGGACAGCATTATTTCAGTTTCTTCAGCATTGTGGCGTGCCGTGCCTCACAGCACACTTGTATACAATGAAAGACAATCTGTTACATACAGTCCTGTGCAACACTTCACATAGACAAAGCACGGTTCATCGGTTCTGCACTCTTTGAATGAATGACAAATATTGGGAGTGAATAGCGCAGCGCAACACAGACTCATGACCCATGCACAGCTCACTTCAGTCTACTGGATAGCAGCGACCATCTTGAGGAACGATCAAATATGTTGCTTCACACTCCTGCCCAGTGAATCTTCTGGACAGACACGATCTTTGAAGAACAGTGACCTATTGCAACAGGCATACACATTCAGCATTTAGGCCTACCTACCTATATCATCATGATTATTATAAAAAACAAACAAAACCATAGATGATATCTATTTTAAAAGCAGAAATGGGTTGATGACATGCAATCAGCTTTTAGGCCTACCTACCTAAATCATTGTGATTTTAAAAACCACAGATGACATCTACGCTTTAAGAATGTCAAAAGCAAAAGCAAAAACAGGCCGATAACATGCCCAGTGTGGTGGGCTAAGATAATGTCTTCTTCTTCTTCCCTTGGAACATAATGTGCTGTGAAAATGACGTGAGGAAAACCAAAGAAAGAGTAAAAGACAAAGCTTTCTCCTCTGTCAGTGCTAACACGACTAACCAGAAAGGTTATCCCTAAAATCTGAACAGAAACACTACAACCAACGACACAACAAAAAGCAACAATCCCTCTAAACTAGCTGACAGATATTTGTCCAGTCCAGACCAGATGTGTGTCAACACCACAAACACAACCTTTGTTGTTGACATAGTGCTGTTAGCCCTCAGGGATCAACACTCTCAGAAAAATCTAGAAGTGGGTGGGTGGATCTCTGTCTTGCTTGGTAGATCCTGACTGCAAAATGAACATGGACAAACAAGATAGACTATAGATCCTG
The DNA here is from genome assembly GCA_028751875.1 of Rapana venosa. Lineage (NCBI taxonomy): Eukaryota > Metazoa > Mollusca > Gastropoda > Neogastropoda > Muricidae > Rapana > Rapana venosa. The sequence goes on along the minus strand of CM054153.1, from coordinate 6,311,862 downwards.
ACTGCAAAATGAACATGGACAAACATGATAGACTATAGATCCTGACTGCAAAATGAACATGGACAAACAAGATAGACTATAGATCCTGACTGCAAAATGAACATGGACAAACAAGATAGACTACAGATCCTGACTGCAAAATGAACACACAAGATTAACTATAGATCTTGACTGCAAAATGAACAAACAAGATTAACTATGTCCAGAGCAAGGACTTTTCTTAAACTGTTTATCAGTTCCCCTTTAAATTCTCAGAAACACAAATCCTAAATTTCCATTCAAATACCCGAAAAATGTATAAATCAAAAAGCTGTCTTTTCAAAATCAAAGAGAAATAGATGGCACTGATCAAACACACTGTATATAAACTATAAAACACTGTATATAAACTGTATATAAAACACACTGTATATATAAACTACCGTTTGCTAGAAATTTACAAACTAGTCACTAAACTAATTTCTTAGATCCTTCTTCAGCTAAAAGGGAGGAACAAGGCATAATGAAAAACGAATTTGCTCAAAGTCGTAAATTTTGGCTATCAAACATTACAACCCAGTTTTGAAAAGCTATTCCATTAGAGAGAGAGAGAAAAAATCATTGAAAACAAAAAAGCATAAATATTCACAGAGAAGACATTGCAAGTCAACATCAATGAAACCAGACTTTGAAATGACTCCCCCCCCCAAAAAAAAAAACAACCCCAACCCAAACAAACCAACCCCAAACTCTTGAGCAGAAATCTCAGGATATAGAAAGATTAAAACAAGCAAATCGAACACATACTATTAAACATTGCAATTCCATGCCAACAAAGTTGAATGTTAACATGCATATCACACTCTTTGTATCACATGTACACTCGCATAATATAATATGTACAACAAACCATATATCCGATAATACAATCCTGCATGATGGCAGGTGCAGCACTGAGCACAATCCAAAGGATCTTATTCACACCACACCCCCTTCATGTTTACTTACTAACAACCTTTGTTTGAAAAAAAACACACCAACCAAAACAAATCCAGCACAGCGGAAGATCACCATGAAATATACACGAAAAGACGCCGACATGAGAAAAAGGAAGGAAGGAAGGAAGGAAGGAAGGAAGGAAGGAAGGAAGGAAGGAAGGAAGGAAGGAAGGAAGGAAGGAAGGAAGGAAGGAAGGAAGGAAGGATGGAAGGAAGGAAGGAAGGAAGGAAGGAAGGAAGGAAGGAAGGAAGGAAGGAAGGAAGGAAGGAAGGAAGGAAGGAAGGAAGGAAGGAAGGAAGGAAGGAAGGAAGGAAGGATGTTTTTCTGCAGTGACTCCATCCCCGAGGCGCGGCTGCTTACCTTCTTTCCTCCTCCACCTTCTGTCTTTTCATGTGCGGCCAGGACACGGAGGCTAGATGAGCAAGCGAGCAGACAGACGGACAGACAGACAGACATGTGAACAGAACAAGTGTACTGATCAGCAAACGGGTGTGCTGCCTTTAAATGACCCATTTGTCATGTCATGTCATGTCATGTCCTGCCACAGGCAATGTGAAGGGGGCTGATGTTGACAGGATGATGTTGACAGGATGATGTTGACAGGATGATGTTGACAGGATGATGTTGACAGGATGATGTTGACAGGATGATGTTTTGCTTCTCGTTCTCTTTGAACATGGAACAAACATTTGTTAACCAAAAAAAAAAAGGGGGGGGGGGAGAGGAACAGAAAGGTTATTCAGATATCCAGGCATGTAATCTGAACTCACATTTGCTTTGGGTTGCAGCACGGAATCAGACTCCTCAACTGACACTCTCCCCACCATGTTTGATGAAAACAGAACATCTACATCACCATATCTGATGAAACATGACATCTACATCACTGTATCTGATGAAACATGAACATCTACATCACCGTATCTGATGAAACATGAACATCTACATCACCGTATCTGATGAAACATGAACATCTACATCATTCTATGACCAGAAATGAGCAACTTGAAACAAAGGAAATATAAAGGCTCTCACTAACCTAATGTTTTCATAGAATTATGCACTCCACTGCTCAAGCATGGAGAAGACTATCACTGCCGCTACTTCATGCAGTCTTCTCTTCAAGCTCTAAGAATTCTCTTCACTGTGTCTCTCTCTTTCTCTCTCTCTCCACACACACACACAGAGCGAATGTTGAAGGCTGATTTACGAAGTCCCAGGATCAAACCTATGTACACGTCCCTCCATTTGATCTGAACCAAATCTGGGATGGGACCACCAACATCTACGCATGGCGCAAGAATAAATATACAGCTAGCTAACTTAAAACTGCAAATCATTTTCATTATCTACAATCTCCCGTAGGCTTTACTTCTCACTCTGGCAGATTTTGACACATATTCAAGAGATTTCAACCTCGGCAGATTCTCAGTTCATACTAACGCTGCACTAACCACTTGAAATGTAAAGCAAAAATGATCCACACAATTCAGCACGACGGTGTTACTGTACACATTTCTGTACACCAGCCAGCCACTGTGGCGCAGTGGTTAGCGCACTGGAGTCCTGGCTGCAAGTTGACCGGTTTGATCCCATAACAGTGGGTTTAAATCTTCTTTTTCCTCAATATGGTTCCTGCCCCGAACAAGTTTGCTTGAGTTCACAAGAAGATCAAGACCACCCAGTCCAGATTCCTTCATTCGGAAAGTGTGGCTTACTTAAATAAATGAATGACTGGACCAACAAGATTCAGAGAGTAATGCTCAGCTGAATAGCAACAGTGCATCAGACCTGCCTGCCTGCCTGCCTGCCTGAGCAAATAAACATCAGTTATCAGTCAGGCCAAATATATTTTTCTCAAGCTTTCTTGCGCTCAATATTTTCTGTTTCATTTTATTTGATGGTTGCAATTACGGTTTTGATTCCTTTGCTGCACTAATTTTTCATAAGGAAGAGCGTGTTTTCAGAAAACTTATTTTCAATTTGTGTGCGCGTGTGTGTGCGCGCGCGTTTGTGTGACAGGGAGGACGATTGACGGTACCAGTAACAGAGTTGTACCATCCTCAAGAATCCCAATTGCAAGGTCTTGAAAGTCCTTAAAAATCAGACATTTGCCTCTGTGGGCTTAAATTTGGAGACTTAAAAAAGAGAGAGGGAGAACAAGTTTGTATAAAGGTGATTATTTCGTGAAAGTCAGGTAAGGCAGAGGAGGAAGGAGGAGGAGGATGTTACCCGAGTGCCAGGAAGGCTGTGGGGAGGAGGGGCGTCAGTGACTGTTAGAGGCCATGTACCCGTGCACCAACAAAGAGTAGGAGTCAGGAAGCACAGGCTGTAAAGCAGAGGGGTGAAGGGGGTGGTAAGGAGAGGGAAGCCGTTGGGGAGGGGGAGCTTTCAACACTGGCCTAATGACCTGGTGAACAACTCTTGCCTCTTTCTACATGATCCCCCCCCCCCCATCCACTTTGATGGTGTCTCTGGCATAGCGTCTGCCAGCTGTCCTGTGCTAGAGATGTCTAACTCTCCCCATCCACTTCCCCCCTCTCTCATGCACACACATACACAATAACACACACACACACAGTGTTCTGTCACCCTGTCCATCTCTCACACTTACCACACCACACAGAGTTTGAGATCTATCTGCAAACACACACACATGTGCACACTCACACACACAGCGTTTGAGAAACATTAGATCTACACACACACACAGTTCTCTCTCTCTCTCTTAAACAGCCGGTGTACAGCATCCCACTGTTTCCGCCAGAGTGGTGTAATGTGAAAATCTGTCCACAGCAGTAGCATTGACAGTCAGTCCTCCCTCTCCACCCCCCTCTTCCCCCAATCTGTCTGTTAGCCAGTGCAATGAATGTTCACCGTTTTAAACAATCAGTAGACACGTCATGGTGAAAATGGTGTCCTGGCAAAGTAAAGTAATGTACAGAGCTCTACACTGACACAGAACCAGTATGCAGGGAAACTATGAATGGACAGGCGAGGTGATCACTTAGACTGTAGTGTTCTATGTTAAAGACTGGCTTTGGATTTACCTCAATATGCTGCAGCAAAAAGATTGATTTCTTTCTATGAAGAAGATGCCACAACAGTTCTAGAATACTTTTTCAGCTTCAAACTTTGTGTACCAGAGTGGATACATGTGATCTGCCACGACTCTGTACAACTTCTTGGCTAGGACAGCGCAGTCAGAACAGGGAGGATGTGGCCTCTAAAAAGAGGCTGCATAAATTCTACATTTGACCGCGAAGGCAAAGTGTATGCAACATGCAGTTTTCAACTACCACCCAACAAAACAGAGCGCTGCACAATTTGCCGGTCGCTTTGATGATCGAGAACGAGGGCCTTAAATTTTCTTCCCCAAGTTCAGTATGATCACTGAGAAAGGGCACAGATTTTCACATTACACAGATGGCAACAGTGGATGTAAAACCTGCTTAAGGAATGTAAAACCTGCTTAAGGAATGAGAGAACAATGTGAGTGTGTATGTGTGACTGAGAAAGAGAGAGAGAGGGAGAGGAGAGAGAGTGAGTGTGTGTCTGAAAAGAGAGAGAGAGAGAGTGCAAGGCAATGTGTGCGAGTGAGAGAGATTAAAAAATTTTTAAATTCTTTTATATCGAGGATAATGGAATAAACACTTATGTGGTTTTTTACATCTAGTCCCTGTGTGTGGATTTAACGTGTGCGCAAGATGTTCTGCATGCGTTCGCACACGGGCCTTAGTTCATAGTCTCATCCGAAGGACTTTTGGGGAGAGTGGAGTCTGCACTGATGTTAACTCCAGGGGAAAATATCCCCTTGAACGGGAATCGAACCCGGGTCGTCAGTTTGCGAGCGTAATGTTCTAACCACTAGGCTATCCCGTCCCCCATAATCGGTTTATTTTTCTTGCGCAACAGGTCTTTATCAGAACTAGTGTCGATGAGAGAGAGCGAGAGAGACTCCCTGAGAAAGAGAGGCGAGGCTGGATGGCCTCCTGGTTCTTAATGACTGTAAACACTGCACTGACCAGGCCATACCCGACAGCCGTTTCTGGTGATGAAAAACACGGGGTGCCTTTGCCCTCTGACCGCATGCATGCAGGGCTGAGTGGAGCAAGAACACGCTGCTCTTTGGGCAGGAGGGCTCCGCAGTGTACGTCTGTGACCACATCTAACGGACACCCTTGGAAGAACAAGTTACAATAAAGAGGGGTTGGGCGTGTCCACATTTCTTTTTCTTTTTTTAAAGAGATCAAAAGGTCATCCGGTCTGGCCAGCTAGTGAAAGCCCCCCTTGAGCTACTGGTCCGTCCCCTTCATGACACCAGATACCCACTGTTGGTACTTTGCATGTGGCCCCCTTCTTTCAACAGACAAAAAGTTCACTTGCCATCTGGTGAGGACTTGTGATGTAATGCAGGGAAGAGAAGTAATGGAGGAGTTGCATCCCTTAAACCATTTGTTGTGGGTGTTTGTTTTTCCACAGTTGTCAAAATTGTATTTTTATAAGTAAATTCATATTTTTGTACTTGGGGGTCAAAATACGAAAAATTCGTACAGGTAGGCAGGTTTGCTGCAGGTGTCTGCATCTCTGAGGCCTGTTTAACACCAGGTTACATTATGTGTGACATAAAACACGCAGAATCCTACATGCCTGTAAAGACGTTCCAACACTAGCGTCATTACATCGTTCTCATGACTACTACTACACAGTAACACACTGATTTGCCTACTGGCCCCTTTTGCTTGGGTCTGATGGTGACCTCAGTTGGCTTCCCACACATTGTTCTGTGCCTGCTCTACGTTGGGAGTCAAAGCCTTCTGCATCGCTGGACACAGTGATGGTTACCCCCAGGCAGGCGTGGTCGCTGTGATCCATGGATCAGCCATCTCTGTCTTCAGGGCGAGGCCTACCGGGAGTGTCCTCTACCACTTCCATCAGAACAGGCATCACTGCACACCAGTGCAGTGACCCAGCAGCAGTGCAGGGCCTTCTTGGTTTGGCGTCCTCCCGGCAGCCTGACACTGATAAGCTCCTTGTGGACTTGCGTCCCCAGGGACAGGACCTAGGCCTGGGTTGTAAAGAACGAGCTTCACGGGAACAGCAGGAACGTCCAGAACATGAGGCGGCTGCACAAATTAAAAAAAAAAAAAATCTGTACATGACAACCAATCAGTTTAGATGTCAGCATAATCCCATTTCAAGGTAACCCCGTATCTCTGCACTGCTGTGTAGAGTAGAGTAGAGTAGAGTAGAGTAGAGTAGTGTAGTGTAGTCTGCCCTCAGCCGTCAACACACCCCCACACACAGTCAGACACTGGGGCGAGATCTGTCACGCCTGCTGTGCAGGCCCCTGCTCCATGTGGCGACACTCGGACTTGAGCTTGACGAACTCTTTGGCCACCTCGTCGTTGGTGCGCTGCGACAGGATGCGCAGGATGGTGAAGCCCGTGTCGTCCAGGTGCACACGCCGGCCCAGAGTGCACCAGCAGGCGCACGAGGCCTGCTCCACTATGTCCCTCAGCTGCATGACCGCCATGCCGATCAGCCGGTCCTCACGGGCGAAGCAGTAGTCCTTCACGCGGATGTGCAGCTCATAGGCGTCCGGCTCTTCCTCGTTGCCGATATTGCTGCGCATCAAACCAGACAACGCTCTCAATCCCTCTGTAAATCACAGCAATATTGTAAAGTGGAGAGTTAAAACCATAAGGTGTTTAAATCACAGCACTATCGTAAACTGGGGAGTTAAAACCATAAGTTGTTTAAATCACAGCACTATCGGAAACTGTCGAGTTAAAACCATAAGTTGTTTAAATCACAGCACTATCGGAAACTGTCGAGTTAAAACCATAAGGTGTTTAAATCACAGCAATATTGGAAACTGTCGAGTTAAAACCATTTGGCATAAGTTGTTTAAATCACAGCAATATCGTAAACAGTTCAGTTAAAACCATTTGGCATAAGTTGTTTAAATCACAGTAACATTGTAAACTTTCAGCTAAAACCATTTGGCATAAGTTGTTTAAATCCCAGTAATACCATAAACTGTTGAGCTAAAACCATTTGGCATAAGTTTATGCAAGCACTATTAAAATGCCAGTTATAATAAACTATGTACTTCAAAGCATTGGCATAATAAGTTTCTGTCAGCACTGTTTGACTCACACTGTGTTATAAACTGCCGACTTATTATTTTGTAACCCACTCAACCTGGCAAGTTGACTCCCTTGCTGTTCACCGATACAAGGATATCTCAATACACAAGATGTGGGTTACAAGCCATATATCTAACACCAGCAAACAATAAAAATAATTTATCACTGAAAATAATAAAATCCAATTGTAAAAATCACACATGATTAAAACATGCCATACAATAAGAGAAATATAAATCATTATGGCGCACTATGTTATACCAAAAACCCCAAACCGCCTTGCAAAAGAAATGCAGGCCTGCTTTGCTGGCGGCAGGCAGCCCATACACATCGTCCTACTCGGCTCTCTCTACCTCCCTCTCGCCCATGTGTAAGGCTCGGTAAGAACCTTTTGTTTAAAGACCCTTCCCAGAGTAGTTACGACAAGGACGTTATTGACATTTAAATCAACAGTTGTTAAGATATGGGGTTAGTTACAGTAGGACTTTTCTTTTCTTCATGTTTTAGCCTGTGGAGACATGTAGAAAGCAGTGATCATTATGTTCATGAGGTGAGGTCAAACCATGTCACACACACACACACCAGAACATTCTTCTCTCCTGTATTTATGTCAACCTCTTCAAGCTGTTACTTGTAACTGATAACTGGGATGGTGACAACACTTCATGATGCTACGGAGATGGAGGTCTTTCAGCAGTAAAGAGAAAATGGGAGGAGAGGGGATGGGGTGAGCAATCACACACATGACTCAATCACAGTTTCTTTTTCACAATACAGGCTTGGAACCAGAGGTGTAGATACCTGCAGGTAAACACACTTAGCATACTGTCACAAGCAAGTCTGAAGTCATTCATTTTCTTTTGGATTTTGGGGCTACATTTCTTCTTTTCTTTGTCGAATGCTCAGACAGCAACTATTGTTGTCTGTCATATGAGCTAAAATCCGGGAAAGAATTGTTACATTTTAAGTCTTTACGGGAAACAAAGCACGAGAATGGACCAAGAGGACAGAAAACAGACCAGAAGGAGGTGACAGGAAGACAAGGAACAAGGCAGAAACAAAGAGAGGGATAGAAAAGAGGGAAATCCCTACACTGAATTTCCAGAAGATGGGGCTGCTATTTATACCGACATCCCCATGGGGTACTTTTTTTCCAACTTTAGATCGCACAGCGAATTTCTTGCTTTAGGAAAGGGTTAAACTTTAATTCTTGTGAACAATAACAATCAACGTATTTGGAAAAGTTTGCTTTCAACCACTTTAGCCTCTGACACCACCAGAGTGACACAGAGGGGTTGGCGGCACTCACAAGTGGAAGGTTTCATTGTACTTGGGCGACCAGATGTTGGCCTTGGACTTGGTGGAGTGCTTGCGCTTCTTGTCGCTGAGGTGAGGGCCGATCAGGTGCACCTCCACCAAGGGCCAGAACATGCCCGTCGTCTGCCACTTCAGCCCGTTGGCTGCCACCACTGGGGGACACACAACAACACAATACAATCACACACACCATCACTACCACTGCCACATCTAGCTTCATCAATACAAACACACACACAGTCACTGCTACTGCCACATCTAGCTTCATCAATACACACACACACACAGTCACTGCTACTGCCACATCTAGCTTCATCAATACAAACACACACACAGTCACTGCTACTGCCACATCTAGCTTCATCAATACAAACACACACACAGTCACTGCTACTGCCACATCTAGCTTCATCAATACAAACACACACACACACACACACAGTCACTACTACTGCCACATCTAGCTTCATCAATACACACACACAGTCACTACTACTACCACATCTAGCTTTATCGACGAGATCAGAGGTCTGGGGTGTGGGGGACACAACAGGAGATCGTACAACTCAGCACAGACAGAGAAAGACCCTGGTGGCATTGCAGTGGAGATGGGCGACAGGCGAGGTTATTTCCAGCTATGTATTTACATGGGCAATGTTCAGGCGAGGTTATTTCCAGCTATGTATTTACATGGGCAATGTTCATGTACGCACATTAAGAAGAATGCCATGCTTCTTGTCTGTGTGAGGTGGGTTGTGAATCAGCGATTTGCACGTGACCTGCACCCAAAGTGTCACCAGTGCACTACTACTGTGATAAGCATCTGACAACAGGACCTCAGGAAAACATGACATCATAAAACTCCTTGCTGGTGTAAAACTCCCTCTCTGGTAAAGTAAGAATTCATACAAAGAGGATATCTCTTGAAAATGGAAAATTAGAAATGCACCTTAAAAAACACCAAACACACCCCCCCCTCCAAAAAAAAAAAACAACCCCAACCAAAAAACAAAAAAAAACCAAGAAAAGAAAAATCCCCAACCAATCAAACCAAGCACCCCCCCCTCCCCCCCCCATCCAGGCACACATTCATGATCACCCTCTTTTAACACCACCCGCCCTCTAAAACAAACAAAAAGAAAGAAACAAACAAAAAGAAAGAAACAAACAAACAAAAAGAAAGACCCCCCCCCCCCCCCCCCCCCCCAATGAGAGAACCGCTGCCCTCTGAACTGACCTTTGACAGTGACCTTGTGTTCTTCGGTACCAGGATGGGTGAAGAGATCCACCTGCATGGACACCTCTCCTACTGGCTCCTCCCCTATGCCTGCGCGCACACACACACACACACACACACACAGAGAAAAACAAACTGGCATTAGAAAACCGCTACCAACTGCCAAAAGCAAATACCATTTACAAAGCTTCCTTCCCTGCAGTCTTGTAGTCACTCTTCTAACGGGTTTCAGTCTGTGGGTCAAGGCGCTTACCTCATCAAGCATTCAACCCAAGTCGCCAATCAAGCATTCAACCCAAGTCGCCAATCAAGCATTCAACCCAAGTCCACATCAATTGGAGAAAGAAAACTTCTTCTTTGTGTTAACATCTCTCTCTCTCTCATATACACTGAGAGAAGAAAACCACCTGCAATTTTCTTTTTTTTTTACAGAAGGAAAGGAACAAGCAAATACTGTGGCTTTTGCAAGAGAGAGAGAGAGAGAGAGAGAGAGAGAGAGAGAGAGAGAGAGAGAGCGAGCTTGAATGATATATATATTCACAAGGCCATTGGCCCATAAGCCAAGAGAAGTTCCAGAAGACTGGCAGAACGCTATTGTAGTGCCAATATGGAAAAAGAAGGGCAGTAAAAAGGACTGTAGTAACTACAGGGGCATTTCACTCCTCAGCCATGTAAGAAAGATGTACGCAAAAATCCTAGAGCAGCGCTCCAGAACAAAAGCAGAACACCTACTGTGTGACGTTCAGTTTGGCTTCAGGAAAGGGAGAGGCTGTACTGATGCGATCTTTGCACTGAGACAACGGAGTGAGAGAGCTCTTGAGTACAATCAAGCACTCCACCTAGTATATGTCGACCAAGAAAAGGCATTTGACAAAAGTGAACAGAGATAAGCTCTGGAGGGTCCTGGAGCAGTATGACATCAAGGGGCAGCTCTTAGATAACATCAGAGCTGTATACAACAACAGCAAGAGCACAGTTCGCACTTCAAGTGGACTTTACAACTGGTTCCCTGTGACGTCTGGGGTGAGACAGGGCTGCGTCCTTTCCCCTCTGCTCTTCATCATATAATTTATATGGACCAGATCACAAAGGAAGCCAACTCAGACCTGGAGGCACTCAACGAACTTCTGTTTGCTGATGATCAAGTCATGATCAGTGATAACAAAGACGAGCTGCAAGAGCTCACAGACCAGCTCAATACATGCTGTGAAACCTATGGCATGAAAATCAGCGTAAGCAAGACCGAAGCCATGACAGTCAGTAGAACTCCAGAAAAGCTCAAAATCAACATCAACAGAGCCCAACTAAAGTGGACGACTGAATTCAAGTACTCAGGCAGTATATTCACAGAGACGGAAAACTGGACAGAGAAATAGAAACACGCTGTCAAAAAGCAAACGCAGTCAGCTGTCAACTTGCCCAATTTCTGCAACATCCTAACATCCCTATGAGCACCAAGGCAAAGCTGATCAACGCCATCTTCCTGCCAACTCTCACTTACCAGTGCCAGACATGGCCCCTGACAAAAGCCCTGGAGCAGAAACTGGTAATGTGCGAGATGAATTGCTTGAGGAAAGCCGTCAACAAAACCAGGAGAGACAAGATGAGAAACGAGGTGATCAGAGACATGGTAGGAGCCACACCCGTCCTACACCATATTGAACAACAACGAACCAAGTGGTTCGGGCACCTCACACGGATGCCGCCAAACCAGCCAGCCTTGCGTGCTTACAACTTGAGGTACTCTGGCACGAGGGCCAGAGGTAGACCCAGGCGACGCTGGAGTGATTCCGTGGCAGAAACACTGAAAGTCCATGGATTGTCCCTCCTCCAAGCTACCCGCCTTGCAGCAGACAGACAGTTATATCTCCCCGCGATGCCACAGAGTACAAGCGGAAGGAAAAAGTAAAAGTAAGTAAGTATTGGCCCATACATGAAGGGGGGTTGCCGAACTACTTAATATTTTAGTAAATTTAAAATTAAAAAAAAGCAACAGCAACAAGTTATTGTGTAATGAAAAATGTCAGTTACAAAAATGTGACTTAAGACAGCCGTGTATTTTCTATTTCAAAGGCTTTACACAAATAGTTATAAAGTGCGGCTACATACAGCCTCAGGGCGACCAGACACCATGAGTAAGCAGACGAAACACACTCGGCTGTCTCCTATGTTTTATGGGCATGTAATTGTGACTAGCATGCTCCAACACTGGACAACAAAACACAACAGGTAGGTACCTCATCCTGCAGTGCTTGCTTATACAATGGGCATAGCAACCTGTGGTCATCAACATTATGTTCTATGTATCTAAATGTATGTATAACTGTTTATGTCCGATTCACTAAGTCTAAATTTAGACATAATTCTCTTAAATGAAGCTTTAGATAAAAGTTTCACATTATGTGACCGTACAAATTGTCAATACATCTGATCTCTTTCCTTGCTTGGTATGTGTATGGTGGATGTTGTCTTTGGGGGGTGGATTTTTTCAATGATCACTCTCTCTCTCTCTCTAACTGATTGCCATCACAAAGCCCTACCAACCTTCCTTTCCTTGCGAGGTCTGCGTCTGGACGAACGTTTTGATGAGCGTGTCGGTGGTCTGGGTGTAGAGCGACAGGGCGTAGCGCAAGGACTGGAGCTCTGCACTCTTGTCCAGGAAGGTCTTCTTCAGCCCGTTCTTGTTGGCGTGGAAGTACTGCTTGATGGTGTCCAGCGCCATGTCCAGCACCGCACACTGCTTGGGGCTCAGGTTCTTCTCCGCCTCCTTCGACATGTCCTGACAGGGCGAGGGAGACAGACAGACAGAGAGCAAGAGCTACATTGCAAATTAGTGCATCTTGGTATGGCCCTGGCCAAAAGCTGGGTCATTTATGCATGTTAGTCAAGTGCTGAGATGTACATTCATTTATCCGTATTTGTGTGTGTGTGTTTTTTGTAAAATGTTAATGCCGGGACTTACATTCATTCATTCATCAGGATGGTTTTTGTATTTTGTAAAATGTTGATGCTGAGACTTACATTCCTTCATTCATCAGGATGGTTTTTTTTATTTGTAAAATGTTGATGCTGAGACTTACATTCATTCATCAGGATGGTTTTTGTATTTTGTAAAATGTTGATGCTGAGACTTACATTCATTCATTATCAGGATGGTTTTTTTGTATTTTGTAAAATGCTGTCATACTGAGATTGTCTTCAGCCATGTCAAAACTCTTAACCTGACAACCTGCATTCTCCTTCAAAGGAGGGGGGGAAAAATCCTCTGAAGTAAGAGTGTGGCTGCCTGTGTGATGAGGGACTTTAAAAAAAGTCATACATGTGAGTTTCTCATCCAGTGTTTTCTTACAATCTCACAGTGATTACCAGGTAGGATGAACGAGGCAAGAGTGCATGTTGTGGGTGACCAACCCCAGAGGGTTAAGCCGGCCAATGTGCAACAACAACAACAACAACACAACATTTCTGACTTGATTAAATAAAACAACATGATACTTTTTAAGTGCATACCCAAGAACAAGGAAATAAATAACTTGCAAACCACACCTTTGCTTTAAACAACATAACAATTCTTTTTCGTTTGGAGTAGGCAGAGCCATTCTGAATAAACCTAGACTGTTTTAAAAACATAATACCCACAGCAAAGAAAAGAAAAAGAGTAGTTCTCCAGTACTTCTGCCTGAAGGACTGTGCCCTGCAGGTGCTGCTCTGTATGTATACTTATTTCATCTATCCCAGAGAACAGGATCACAGACTTGTGTCCATCCACCGGTCTGCATACACACACTTTGACTGTATTGCGTCCATACACACACACACATTCACACACGCACAAAGGCCATTCCCCTAGTAAAAAAGGTAAAGGTAAAGGAGTCCCATAACCTGTAAGGTCGTAGGGGAGCGAGACGTCAGAGACCTCACTTCTCTAGGGCCAGCATATTGAGGGCGGCGCCCATCTCCTCTCCCTCGCTGCTTTACCTTCCCTGACCCTAAAGAGGGCAGGTACCCATTTACAGCTGGGTGAACTGGGAGAACTGTACTGAAGCCAAGGCGCACAAACGGTCACCCATCCAAGTGGTGACCACGCAGTACATATGACCCCTAGTACATATGCAAATATATATACATCTTACTACACAATGAAACAGTAATACATTTTCCATCAGCAAAGGCAACAGGATTGCTGTGTGTGTTTACTCGCTAGTTCCTACCATACTATTACAACTTTTTACCAGATATAGCGCTACATATATAAAGCCTCTCTATTGTTATCAATATCATTACAACAGCCATGACCTTTGGAGGATAACAGCTTTTTCCTTGTAGTGCACCATCAGTCTGCAATATCTAAGCATGCAAGGTGAAACTAGTTACCTGACCCCCCCCCCCTCCCCATAAACTCCTTACCCCCCCCCCCCTCCCCAAAGAAACCTAGATAAAGCAATAAAGTAAGCAAGTGTGCATATGAGGAGAGAGCGAGAGAGAGCGAGAGCGAGAAGAGGAGCATGATAGAAATAGTTAAACAGAGCTTAAGTCAGATTAAAAAAAAAAAAATTCTTTTGAGGATAATGGAATAAGCACTCATGTGCTTTTGTTTTCATCCAGTCCCTGTGTGTATGCAGTTCTGTAAATTTTGTCATCCGTTCCCACTGGCACACAATGGCCTACTCTTCCGAAAAGTGGAACGGGTTTTTAAAATTTATTTATTTTAGTATTTTATATCAAGGATAATGGAATAAGCACTTGTGTGCTTTTTTACATCCAGTCCCCGTGTGTATGCGGTTTTGTCAATTTTGTCATCTGTTCCTACCGGCACACTATGGCCTACTCTTACGAAAAGCGGAACAGGTTTTAACATGTGTGCAAGATGTTCTGCATGTGTTCCCACACAGGACCTCAGTTTTAGTCTCATCCGAAGGGCACACACACATGTGTCTATATTTGCTGTTGTTATAATGTAAAGCACTTTGTGCTACCTCTATAAAGGGGCAGCTCAACAAATGTCCATAATTATTATTTTTAGCACGCACACTCGCACACACGTGAACAAATCTGTGCAAGGCTGCTCATATGTGCTGAAAACAAAAAGTCACAAAAAGTCTAAAGCTACAACTTCACAACATATTTTCACACCATCTCACACAATATCAAACAAACAGATAAAAACAAGACCTAAAACATACTCAGATAAAATTAAAAAAATTTTTGGTTTTCCAAAATTCTTCTAAAAATGAATGTGATAATTTGTGCGAACAACATTTTAGATGAAAGCCTTTCATAGTTTACAAGAAGCTGATTAAAGTATGATCTGTTTGAAAAACAACAACAAAACAAACCCACTCTAAAACAATAGAAAAGAACACATACACAAAACCCACCTCGAAAACTTGGCCCCCAAACATTGTAAAATAAAATTGGAAAGACCCTACTCTCAACACTTCATTGTCAACATCTTTGTGAAACCTATGTAAAGAAAATCACACACACAAATACAGTGTAGACGCAACGTAAGGTTTAAACAGTCTCAAGCTTGTTAAACACCTCTTGAATTTTCTTGCTGGGTGGAGAGGGGTACCTCTCCTCCTATGCTTGTAACACTGCAGAAGGTCTTATAGGATCGTTAATGTGCATATTTAATCTTCCATATGGGAGTACGCTCAATGCGAATGAAGGCACTGGCAAGTCCGCACTATAAGTTGGCCTGGGAGGTTGTTAACCCCCCCCCCCCTTAATTGACCAGATGTTGCTGCCGAGATGTGAACCTTTATGAACCCACAGGTCTTAACCCCTCAGCTGCAGTGCAGTATGCATCACTTCTAATAACAATTGCACAACAGACATTTAAAAAAACAACCAAAAACGAAATCACAATCTACAACTATGTAAGGAATATATACATGTGCGCACACAAAGAAACATTCACAATATAAACATCCTAATGAGAAAAAAAACAACACCACCCTCTATTGTCGGGTTTCACATCTATAAATCTATCTCCAGCTACTGCACACACACAAACAACAAAAAACCCACGAAAAAAAAGACAATCAACCAACCACACAAAAATCAAACTTGACATAACAAACAAGACAAATTCTACAACAACAGGCAAGCACAGGGAGCTCCCTCACTTCTGTCAAGGAAACGATCCCAACAAGGGAGAAAAATCAAACCAACAAAACAAACGGAAAACCCACGGCTGTGAGCGTCACAAAAGCAACGACGGATGAGGGGGTTGGGGAGCAGGGTTGGGGGACACTGGGCAGCTATGTGGAGGGAGGAAGGGAGGGTTTGGACAGTATGTGATGACAACATGAACTGTGAGCACAAGAGGCATCACTGGTCACAACACTCAGTGGTAACACTGAAGGCAGGCAGGCAGGCAGGCAGGCAGGGTGTGTATACCAGAAACGTGGCCTGTATGCTCTTCACTTGCTTCATGGGCATGTTGACGGGCATGTGACTGACATGGTTCAGCAGCATGCGCGACATGTCTTCGATCTTCGCCTGAGCGTTGCCCGCCAGGGGCAACAACTGCAGACAGCCAGGACAAGAGAGTGAAGAGGAGGATGTGAAAGGGCAGCGACTGACTTATCAGCAACGTTCTAGGGTAAAAAGATGTCACCAAGGAACTTTTCTTTCTTTTTTACAAAAAAATAGCGCCAATGGTGGGACTTAGCCTATGCTGCCATTTGGCCGCCATTAAGATAGCTGCCATCAGACTTTGGGACGATGACTGAACACAACAACAGCGTGCATGCATTTCAGAAAAAGGTTGTCATTGATTCCTTTTGGCACACAAATGACTAATCTGAAGAAATGCAGTATGGGTTCTAACGGGTAAGCAAGATGTTCTGCATGCATTAGCACACAGAACCTTGGTTTACAGTCTCATCCAAAGGACTTTTGAGGGAGTGGAGTTGGTACCGACGTTAACTCCAGGGGGAAAAAATCCCTCTGACACGAGCATCTCAGCGGCTGCTCCACCCCACGCTGTCAAGAGCTGGTGCTCTAGCTCCCCCACCTCTTTCTTCCTTCACTCCTGAGCCTTCTCCTGCACCAGCACCGGGATCTAGAAATCATCCTGAACACGAACACAGCAGCTATCACAGCAACCTCAAACAAGACCAACTGCAAATACACAAAATGTAAAAAAAAGTGTTAAAGAAGAAGAAAAAGAAGAAGAAAGTGGGAAGATGACAGCAGAACAGACAGAACAGTAAGACAGGAGGGAAGAAAGGGACAGGAATAGGAGAACAGCCCTCTTCAAGATCCCAAGGTTTAACATGGCGTAAGCAATGGGGGTGGGGGGGAAAAGTAAAAATCAAAACCAACAGAAAATGTCTGTCCCATCACCACTTAGGATCATTGTCAAGAGGAAGGGAGACAGAGATGGGTTGGCGCCAACACTAGCGACTTTTCCCAGCATAGCAAACCCATCCTATTCATGACCCAGCCCCACGGAATGGAGGACCCAGTATCATGTTCACATGTATACCAGTAAAACTTACCACATCAAGGTCACCAAACTATATCAACAGGAAACACCGGTAACATGTGATACATAAGAAAACTGAGTGCTGTTTGCAATACTACTTTTGAATAAGTATGCGTGTATCTTGATGATCTCTGCCGAGAACTTAATCAACAGACCGACATCAGCACAAGGCTTCCAGGACACCTGCAGCTGTTCACCAATGGTGAGATTTTCGTGTCTGGGAGTTTCTGCCCACCATGAAGGTAGCAGCATTCCGACTTCAGGAATACTAGCTGGAGCTGATTGATTGAGCATATTCATGCAGATACATAAATACAAACATACATTCATTTCCTAGATATCAAAACTGAAAGAAAATAGCACACAAGTCTTACATGAATGACTGGACAGAAAGTTAATAATCTTAACACTAACAGGAAAAATCTACATGATCTTGTACATTAAAAGCAGCAATATCTCTCCATCATAACTATCACTCAAACCAAAGGTCTTCATTTACAAAGACAAAAATTCTGTTGAAATGATCACCACTTCTTCATTGATTTTCACACCCTCACCCTTTCTGTGGAACAAATTAGTTGCTATCAATGCCTGGATGAAGCAAGTTTTCCCATCTTAATTTCCTAGCCAATATCTAGAAGACATCAATCACATGAACTGCATCACAGTAATCTTCACAACCCTTTTCCCGACAACAAAACAAAATAAAACCAACAGCCAGATGTGCTGGAAGCAGAAATAGCTTTTAAAAAAAACAACCCAATAAACCAAAGAAAGATATGAGAAAGTTTTTCTATATATTGAAAATCTCTGAATGAAAGGAAAAAAAGATGATTGAAATCAAACAGTAAAAATGCAATAATAACCTTTCTCCTTCTATAAAGGCCAAAACATACGTAAAATAGCAAAGATTTCCCTTCCAAAAAATTCCCTCAAGATAATTTCTGTGGAAAAGAAAGTAGTTGTATAAAATATATAACAGCAAAAATATCCCTTAAGAAACCATCCCCATAACAAAATATGTTAAAAAAAGGACATAATTATGTAAATATACAAAGAAAGGAAAATCAGAAGTGAAGTGAAGTGAAGTGAAGTGAAGTGACAGCATTCTCACCTGTCTCGGGTCAGACAGAGGAGGCAGCACCACCGTTTTCTCCATCGTGTGCATCACTATCTTCCACAGTTCCTGAACACAGGAAAAACATACATGACTGCCCTTCAGCTATGTGGAATGAAAGACACACGATTCCACAGTTCCTGAACAAAGGAAAAACAAACATGACTGCCCTTCAGCTATGTAAAGACAAAACACATGACTCCACTATCTTCCACAGTTCCTGAACAAAGGAAAAACAAACATGACTGCCCTTCAGCTATGTGGAATGAAAGACAAGCTCTGATCTACTGACACAAGCCCACACTTCATCATCCTGTCCCATCACCGACATCGTGTGACAGCAAACGCACATGGCCCAGTGCAGCAGACTTAGGGGAGAAGCTGTAATGCCTGCCTCACATAGCAAGTCATGCAGAAAACCAGAGCTCACTGTTTTTAACTCAAGTTATATGTGAAATGATGTCACTGGTAACATTCCATGCTATCCACTACTTTTCTGTACAAGCAGACAACCCCTTCTGAGGCCTGACTTCCAGCCAACCCGCAATACTCCTTGGTTTTAAGCAAACAGTACAGACTCCTATTCCAACAGCCAAGGTTCAAAATGTGGGAAAGCAACTGGAAACATTCTGGTTAAACAGCTCCAGTACTCATCATCCACATCAAGCACCTTTCAGCACGACAGCATAGGACATTACTTTTGAAGGAATGTCTTTAAGATTAAAAAAAATACTCCCCAAAACCTGGAGGGTAAAAACCCCTATAAAGGGATAGCAGGAAACAAACATGTACCCCACACCGCCCTCTCCTTGTAGGGAGCCCCAACATTGCTGTGATCTACTTACTGCCGGGAGTTTTGTGGTACTCAATACGTACAGCCTTTTCCACCTTCAAACATTTGCACTAGTCTCCCAAGCTATCGCTCTGAGCATCCCCGAAGTTGGAATAGGGCTGCCTTAAAGAATTCGTCTGACGTCACCGAGTGAACAGTCGTACAATCGACGCAACAACCCAACAGGATGGGTTAAAAATGGCCGCATACACAGAATCTCAGCCTTGGTAAACTTTGGAGCTGTAGGTGAGGAACGAGAAAAACAATTCTGAGCAATTTCAGCACAACTGCCCTGGTGGTGGTGGTGGTGGTTTGATTCTGTCTGTTTACTCAATTCTGAGCAATTTCAGCACAACTCCCCTGGTGGTGGTGGTGGTGATTTGATTCTGTCTGTTCACTCAACGCAATATTAAACAAAAATCCACTGGTGTGAATGCCAACAAGCTGCATCTTCCTTCCAGGCTTGTGGATTAAACAACAAACAATTTATTAACATACTTTAATATAGAATATTGTGGATGACATGATGAACAAACAACCTACCCACATACTTTCTCTAATACGAATAAATGAGCCATACTTATCCAACAACAACAAAACATACAGGTTCGACGTGACCAAACCAGACTCTCGTCAGTGCTCTCAGGCCGTGGAGGAAGGCTGGCTTACCTTGAGCAAGCGTTTGAGGACGGTTTTCTCACACATCTGGGCAAACATGGACAGGCTGCACACAAACAAGCAAGCAGCTTCAGTGGCTGCGTCATCCGTTTTTGTTTTTTCCTCTGTGTAATCATTCACAATGAGTTACTTGTAAATTTGTTTTTCGCAATTACAATACCTATTTTAAGAGTCAATGTATCGATCATGGTCTAAGCTACACAAGTATAGGCTACATTAGGATGTGTGTAAGTGTACAAGTGAGCATGCGTGCCAGTTGCATGCCTACCCATGTATACATGTGATATAAATCAACCTGCTGATAAAGGAAACCAAAGAAAAGTGTCCTACAGTGTCATTGAAAAGTCCCCCACAGAACCTGTTTCAGCTAATCTAATATTAATCTCTCTGCTTATATTCCTTTCACCTCTCGAAAGCTTCCTTTCCATTCACTCTTTTGCCATCTACCTGCCTATTTTGTCTTCCCTCCCAAATTCTCTTTTAACACAATGAGATTGCACCACAGCCATCTTTTTCTCCATATCCCCCCCTCCCTCCCCACCAAAATCCCTTTCAATGGATGTACAAACGGTTTGTTGCAAAGTTACGAGCATAGTGTAAAGATACATAATAATAATAATATGGAATTTATATAGCACTGAATCTTGCAAAGAAGCAAATCAAAGCGCTTACATTCAAATCATTTACACTTATGCAATCATTCACGAATAACATAAAAAGATACCAATATTACACACACACACTACAACCTTTTACTTTTGATTTAAAAAAAAAAGTATATTCGAAAGATATTTAAAATAAAAAAGTTACATGCAAGAATAAAAAAACCATAACAAGAAAAGAAGCAGAAAAAAAAGAAAAAGATGGTGATGGGAAAGAAGACAGGGGTCATAACCCCCCCCCCCAAAATAAAAAATCCGACCCCAACCAGGGGGAAAAAAAAGAGCAAAAGGATGAGGCTGATGAAGATGAAGATGTTGCCATGGCACTCACCTGCCGTCCAGGAGGTCCATGAGGGGCCTGAGGACCATGTCAGACTCCTGCTGGATGTTGCAGCGCTGGCTGGGCTGGGCCAGCGACACCTGCCCCGCGCCCTTCACCTGCCACAGCAGCTGACCCAGCTCCTGCATGCTCTGCTGGATTTGTGGCTCCAGGCTGTGGCAACAGGTACAGCACAGGGCAGGTGATACACAGGTACCAACACCCCCCACCCCAACAACAGAAAAAAGTAGACGAGCGACCAACACTTTGAAGGTTCCCTCTTTTACATTTGTTTTTTCAACAACAACAATAATTGTGTGTGTGTGTTTCTTGGCTAGAACTCTGAAGTTCACTGATGGTGAGATTTTTGTGTGCAAGTCAAGAACGTTTTGGTCCGCTGTTGATTAAGGTAGCCACAGTCTGACACAATGTCTGAACATGACACCAGCGTGTATGTGTTTTCTGTACATGCTCTTGTCCTACATTTCTCTCTGCAGTACTTGTTCACAATGCAACTTTTGAACCAGTCAACTTATTCACTGTCAGGTATTCTTACACAGCAAAGTTAAAAGAACGCTACGTTAAGATAATTACAATGTTTGGGGACAAGACATCAGCAAAGCTGTGACTAGCAGTGCCCAAACCTCGACTTTTTACCAGTCTGATTTGCTTTCATCATACAGGAAATCAGCTTTTGGGCACATTCAACGGAAAGCAGACCACCACATCATAAAAAGAGCAATGAACTTCGTAGTGGATGGAAAGAGGCCAAAGGGAAGACCTAGCAAGACCTGGGCTGCCTGTATTGCAGATGATCTTAGAGATAGGGGCATAAATAAGGAGGAAGTTCAAAACAGAGAGAGATGGAGAAGGCTCATCAATGTCAAACCTCCCTTGGGAGAAACATGACAAAAAAGGAAGAAGAAGAAGATACAGGAAATCAGCGGCTGTGCATTTTTCCCCATGATGTTTGAACCATTTCCAATACCCACCAATTTTGTGTGCTTAGACAAGAAGGGATGTGGACTTTAACAATGCTATTTATAACCCCCCCCTCCTGTACAGTATAAACATTTTTTTGTCAAGTTGTTACCTTAATTATGGGCATTTAAATGAGCTTCCATCATATAAAACTGAAGCCATTTTTTTTTCCTATAAATAAATATTCTACTTTTTCACGGATAAAAGAAAAACAAACAAACATACAAACAAAAACAGTGACCACAGTGTAACCCCCCCCCCCCCCCCCCCCCCAACTTGCTTATAATTTGTCACAAATACTTGCATCTTAACAGTTTTACGTAAAATCACTTATTTTTATTATTTCTAAAAAGATTCAACCACTAATGAACTTTGATCATAATTCTTCATTTGCAAATTCAAGTAATTCTAATACAGGAACCAGCTGATGTAAAACATGAGGGTTTCTGGTTTTTTAAATTTTGTTTTCAAATTTTAAACATGATTCCTCTAAAACAGCTGTGACTGCAACACTGATATACCTTCCAGAACTGAATTACGTCACTGACATTTCCCCCCAAGGACGGGGAACGCTACAGCAGAGTGGTTTTGACCAACTTCAAATTTGAAGGTCCATGAAGCAGTGGGTTTGAATCTCAGCAGCAGCCTCTTGTGCAATCTCCCAAGTCAACTTCACTGCAGACTTATAGTGCCTTCATTCCCTTTGTGTATATCAAAGGTAGAGGCGTCCCATAACCTATAAGGTCGTAGGGGGCGAGGCGTCAGAGGCCTCACTTCTCTAGGGCCAGCATATTGAGGGCGGCGCCCATCTCCTCTCTCTTGCTAGTTTACCTTCCCTGACCCTAAAGAGGCAGGTGCCCATTTACAGCTGGGTGAACTGTGCTGAAGCCAAGGCGCGCAAACAGTCACCCATCCAAGTGGTAACCACGCTCAACGCTGCTTAACTTGGCTGGGGGAAAGCGAGTGCTCCGACCACTAAGCTATCCCGTCCTCACAGGCAGAAGATCAAATATGCATGTTAAAAAAGATTCTGAAATGCAGGTTAGCATCTGATGGATGACAGAAACATGAACACACTCGGCATGCATCCTGTACCCAAAAAATGAACTGCTGTTTCGGTGGAATGTGTCAGCTGAGGCAATGGATAAACCACCTACTGCAGATTTACAAGCACAGGAGGAGATGGGAAGTGGGAGAAAAAAAGAAGAGAGGGAAGGCTTTAAAACCTCTCCAGCGTCCAGTCATACCTTTTGGCGAAGATGATGCTCAGGTCATCCAGGACTGTGTTCAGCTTCTGCTGCAGCTCGTTCAGAATGTCCTTTGCATTGGAGTCCAGCTGAAACGCCACACCACCATTGTGGAGGCTACAGAACAGCGTTTCCAACACACACTTTCCCTTCCATCCTTTCTCCAACTGTCATGCCCTCTCCACTGATATCTGATGATATGATGCTACCCGAGTTCTTTTCCAGATCACTGCAGGCATTGTCTAGCAGTTAACAACCACAAATGATTTGAGAAAATACATGTTAAACCGATTCAACTAAAAAGCTGTCTGAAATTGTATTACTTTAAAAATAATATATGACAATATCAATCATCTTAAGTGGCAAATAGTGAAAAAGCATATTCAATCTTGTATATTAGCCCATTGCTCATACATATTTGGTAATACTGCTTTTCCATAAGGTATATGAGCCTACTCATCCCACAAATGGTTGTTGGTTGTACATGGGTTTAAAAATGGCTGTCATTTTCAGTCTTGCTAAAGATTGTATACCACTATTAACAGCCTGTATGGAAATTCATATTCCTAAGTGCTTGAATAACAATGGAAACAAACAAAAAATGTTGACACAAACTTAAACAGCCAGAACAAAACCCTTGACAATATCACAGTTGATCGACTACACACAAACACCTTGAAAAAGATCAATTTTCTACGGCGCAGTTTTTCTACACATTGCGCAAAGTAGGCTACATTTTTACAATACAAATTAGATTGACAACTTACAACAAAAACAAACCGCCACCCAAACATACCACCTAAAATAAAATGCTCACATTTTCTCCTCCCATGGATTCAAAGACCTTCCCCAGCTGCACTCGGAGCTGCTGGATGTTGTTCATCAGAATGCAGGCCTGCAACACCCACAAACAATGTTACCGCTTCCACTTCGTCCGTCAATCAGTCATAAAACGACTCACTGTCATATACAGGCTTCCTGACTTAGCACTGCAACAGTGTAGGTAAACAGTCCATCGATGCTTGAAAGTTTTATTTGCAGTGCATTCCCTTTGAAAGAATACTTTGTGTGAAGTCAAATCTATAATCGACAGACATTATAATGCTCATGACATCGTGACCAAAATATAAAAGTAAAACTTGAATGAAAACTGTGTGTGTTGTGTGCATGCGCACGTGCGAGCGTGTGTATGCATGCACGTGTATGCATGTGCCAGTGTGTAGGTGTGTCCATGCTTGCAAGTCAACGTGTCGTCATATATCAAAGTTTAAGATTACTTCATGTTTCAATCCTGTAATTCATATATGTAAACTATGTTTGAAAGTATATGCTGCTGCACACATCACAGATGAAACCTGACTTCAACAGGGAATGCTCACTACTCACCGTTTTCTGCCTGCTGGTGTACTTGTCAAAGTATGCTCACTACTCACTGTTTTCTGCCTGCTGGTGTACTTGTCAAAGTATGCTCACTACTCACCGTTTTCTGCCTGCTGGTGTACTTGTCAAAGTATGCTCACTACTCACCGTTTTCTGCCTGCTGGTGTTGTCAAAGTATGCTCACTACTCACCGTTTTCTGCCTGCTGGTGTACTTGTCAAAGTATGCTCACTACTCACCGTTTTCTGCCTGCTGGTGTACTTGTCAAAGTATGCTCACTACTCCCTGTTTTCTGCCTGCTGGTGTACTTGTCAAAGTATGCTCACTACTCACCGTTTTCTGCCTGCTGGTGTACTTGTCAAAGTATGCTCACTACTCACCGTTTTCTGCCTGCTGGTGTTGTCAAAGTATGCTCACTACTCACCGTTTTCTGCCTGCTGGTGTACTTGTCAAAGTATGCTCACTACTCACCGTTTTCTGCCTGCTGGTGTACTTGTCAAAGTATGCTCACTACTCACCGTTTTCTGCCTGCTGGTGTACTTGTCAAAGTATGCTCACTACTCACTGTTTTCTGCCTGCTGGTGTACTTGTCAAAGTCCCTGCGCACGATGTCTGCATATGCAAGCAGCACTTTGTTCACCGTCTGAAAACAACAAGGAACAAGCTGTCACCGACTTGCGCAAGCAACACACTAAACACGATGTGGCAAAGAATTCAAGCATATTATCTATAGTACAGTTTTATATTAACTTTGACAATGGGTATAATCATTTCCTCATAAATTTGTCGGTAAATACCAGTGTAAAAAAAAAAAAAATATATATATAATGATATAATACTGATAGTCTACATAAAAAGTGTTCTGGGGAAAGTGAAGGCAAAATGAGTCCTCTCACAAGACCGGAGCAGCTAGCTATTCAGCAAAGTGTTCCATCAGCCAGCATCCAATCCACCATGCTGCTTACAGCCACAGAGGCCGTATCAGGGCCATCACCTCGTGAAATGTAAAATGTGCAATATACAGATTACAGCAGCAGGTTTTAAAGCCAACACTCCTGTTGTTCCTCCTGCCAACACCCTGGCCAACCAAACATGTCAACGGCAGAGGGTCACCATGTTGTGGACAGATCAACTGTCTTGCAGCAGGATTTTATTTTCACAGCTTTCAGACATATTATGGAAAAACTCCTTTATAAAAAAAAATCAGTTATTTTTCTCCTTTTAAGGATGGATGAGTGAAGACAAGCAATAGGGTAACAGTTACAGCTGAAGACAGGAAAAAAAAAAAAAAGGGTGGCGCTGCACTCTCCCCAGGAAGTGCAGCCCAAATTTCACGCAGAGAAATCTGCCGTCACTTAAAAGTGGTATGGAAAAAAAAAGTTAAAAAAAAAAAAGTGAAACTATAGCTGGCAGAACTCTGAATGAAATCATCAGCTACAAGATCACTTGTTTTTTCTTCTTCAGATCTCCATTCTCATCACCTTGGCGAATCTCTCCATGTAGTTTTTGATGATCTCCGGATCGGGACAGTCCAGCTTCTTGATGACGTCGAAACACTGATTCAGCTGGGTGAAGACGTCCACCACCGAGTTGGAGAACAGGAAGTGCTCTGAACTCTTCTGGAACTGAAACACAAAACACAGCAGTGTGATGCAGGTCTGAACAAAAGTAAACGACATCAATGAAAACAGATAAACACATTTTGCTAGAAACTGACAATCCTGACATGGCACATACCAAATATTGATGTTGCTAGGATTATTTCCTGACCTCTTGTTAGTATTTTTTCACATTTTGATTTTCTTTCTTTCCTCTAAGAAAGAACAAGCACACGATGAAAGAACAGCAACTCTTACCCCATCTTTCTTGTCTCTCTCGTAGGCCCCATGCAAGTATTCCATCGACACGTCGTCATTTTCATTGAGCCACTGCATGACGAACGGTTCAAACCACCTGAACAATACACAACAGGAGGTCAACACAGCGATACATCAACATGTTCAACTGTCCTGGCTTTACAAAAAAGGTCTGTAATTTTTCAAATTATAAACAAAAGACAACTCAGATCACCATTATAAATCAGCACAAAGTACAGGACGATTCAGAAACCATAATGAACAGGCAAGTTGAAATAAATGTAATAAATTCAAAAATACAGGGACAGAAGAAAATAGCAAACGGTAAAAGAGGACTGTTAAGAGCCAAGAACAATTTAGAATCATGCAGCCTGACCAGGCAATGCTCCCTACACGAGGCTGCAAGCAACACCACTGTATTGTATTGTATTGTACTGCACCTCACTTTCTGTCATGGCACATTTCTCTGCGTGAAGTCTGGGCTGCCCTCCTCAGACACAGTACATCGCTACAAGAGCTGCACAATCCTCCACACCCCTTTCTTGTTTCTCTCTCCTGTCCTCCTCAGACACAGTACATCACTACAAGAGCTGCACAATCCTCCACACCCCTTTTTTGTTTCTCTCTCCTGCCCTCCTCAGACACAGTACATCGCTACAAGAGCTGCACAATCCTCCACACCCCTTTCTTGTTTTTCTCTCCTGCCCTCCTCAGACACAGTACATCGCTACAAGAGCTGCACAATCCTCCACACCCCTTTTTTGTTTCTCTCTCCTGTCCTCCTCAGACACAGTACATCGCTACAAGAGCTGCACAATCCTCCACACACCCTTCTTGTTTCTCTCTCCTGTCTGCATGTGTTGGTTTTCCCCCACAGAATTTTGCAAAGGACAACAATTTTGTTGCTTGTGGTTTTTTAATTTTTTTTTATGTGCGCGAAAGGTGGCACACACAGGACCTCAATTAATTGTCCCATTTAAAAGACTAGCATCCAGACTACCACTCAAGGTCAAGTGGATGGGTGGAGGGAAATAAGGTTTGCAACTTTTGGCTTTCTACACTGATGTGTTACCTCTAGACTATATACAACTATCTGCAATCATTTCAAAATGAAATAAGTAATACCAAAGCACCTGTTGGAGGGGACTTTCCCCTGGAGTTAACATCAGAACCAATTCCACTCCCCTAAATGTACTTTAGACGAGACTATAAACCAAGGTTATGTGTGCAATTGCACAGATGCAGAACATCTTGTGCACATGTTAAAACCTGTTACGCTTTAGAAAAATTGGCCATTGCATGTTGATAAGAACAGATGAAAATAAAAATGTAAAAATTACACACATACAGCTCTTTGATTTGTCTCTGCAAGATATAGTGCTTTATAAATTCCATTTATTATTATTCTTATGTTTAGATATCATCCCCATGTTCTAGTTTTCCACCCTCCCAAGAACGAGTTGTACGCAGCGGACAATTCCACATGTTGTGGTTTCTCTGTATTTTGAAGAATGGGTCATACACTACACCTGCCACATAGAAAATGATTTACTCTACTACTTTACAAGAGATGACAGTAAAAAAAAATTCTCGTTTCACCTGATTGAGGCATAAAAAAGAATGATACATGAATTTGACACCAGATGGTGCAAGTTATTACAAAAGCTGGAGAGAGAGACACAATTTGACACAATTTTGACACAATTTTATTGCTATTTAGCGATCAAGCCATATAGCGCTGCAGCGCGGTAACGACGATATCAACGCACGCGATTACAATGACATGGAAACCATGGCAGTAGTGGTATGTACATCAAGATTCGATACATTATTGTCTGTGTCTCAAGTGTCCCAATTTTCAAACCAGCCTTTCCTTTTCCAGTCTACAGCCAGGAAGTCAGCCCATGTAAGACGAAGTCAGCCCATGTAAGACTGGATCAGGTCCCGAAGATGATGTAACTCCTGCTCAGCACTCGCCACCACTGTCGCTGTGTGTTGTGTGTTAGTACACTGTTTCCCTTTACGAAGTCTGGCAAGCCTGACACGTTCTTCTGGCAACATGTTTTTCTCTTCTTGCTTGATGTACCAGAACACACACTTAGATTCCTCGCCAGGATCTCCATTCCAAGAGTATTCCAGGGTGATGTCATCTGATTCACACATCACAATGTTTTGATCATCCGAACTATGTACCACCACCTTTCGAAACCGTGTGTTTCTCTTGCTGTCCCTTAATCTACGCTGCACACGTTTGTCAGTTAGAGTAGACACATACTGTTTCACAATACCAGTATGAGAGTCATCCACTGTGCAGCCAACTGTCAGCTCTTCCTGCACATCAGACCCTCAGAAGACACACCGATCTTACTGTCTGTTGCTGGTTCACACGGCAAATCAAGAGAATCTAGTGTGGCTGGGACATTCACTGCACTGTCAACACACAGCTCTGTGTACACGCTGGCTTGTTTTGATTCTGCATCCACTCTCTCACGATGCAGGGAGTCACTGTCAGACAACACCGGCTCTTCCAAAACACTGTCCTTGTCACACTGACGACTTGCCTGTCTTTCTTGATGTTTGTTTACTTCTTTGGACGTCACGACGGATTTGCGAAGGGCACTTCTTGCGAAAATACTGAACTCGCGAATTACGATTCAGCACTGGGTCCGCCATTTCTGTTGATACTGACTTGTCAACTGGCTTCAGTCGCAAGACGAAGACAACGCTGCCGCTCTCCCCCGCGACTTTCCAGCTCGATAGGACGTCGTCGATCAGCAGGGCGTTTAAAGTTGTTACTATAGTTGCTGGAAGGCCAGTAACTGACATTTTGAAGCTTAAATGCAAAAATTTGCAGCAGCTTACTAACAGCACGCCCTTTTAGTTCTCGTCCCGTCACGCTCGTCCGCTGGAGAGAGAGAGAGAGAGAGAGAGAGAGAGAGAGAGAGAGAGAGAGAGAAAAGAGATGGGGAAAGAGAGATAGAGAGAGAGGGAGACAGAGACTGACCTTGGGTACTCTGGCACGGAAGTTTTTAACTGAGGCACATCGGCGATATACTCTGCGTACAACCATTTACACTTGAAGTGGAGGTTCATGTACTCCGAGCTCTTGCACATGCGATCCTTCTCATGCTCTGCACAACACAAGCCAGGTCTACAGTCAGCTGCTGGACAGTTCTGAGGAGGCCAAGGAGACCTTCACACCATCGCAGAATGTTAGAGTGTTTCCCAACTACACTGTCCCACAGTAAGTGTATTTTACAAAACACACTTTATAGCAATCACAACGTCAGGAAAATGTTAGATTATGTGGCTCTGTGAGGACACTATTCCCTATTCCACTATTTGAGAATGTTAGTATGTGTTATTTCTTCACCATAACTGATTTTTCTCAAGAAGGGTTTTTGTTCATCAGCTAGAGCTTAGCAGTTCCCCAATATTGATATTTTGTGTATGTGACAGGTCCCCCCCCCCCCCCCCCCCACACACACACACACATGCACCATTAAGGTGGTTGCATTCCAACTTTGGAGATTTTCTCAGGAGTGAAAAAGATCTGACAGTATGACGATGTTCAAATCACTGTATCACGTTGTTTCTTACTAGCTGATACAGGCCAAAAAGGATGGCATATCTAGCTGGCAGACCACACCGCGACATACACACACCATGTGATGGCACGAAGCTGACACAATACCATTTCTTCCATCATCCACACACCTCACGATTCAGCTTGGGCAAAGGCTAACCTGTCTCTCGCACCTTAGAATAAAGGAATCCATGAATCTACTTACACACACACACACAATCAAAATCCAGGTTCAGCTGAAGTCCACTCGTTACCTTGCAGAGCAATGCAGAAGTCCTGTGAGAGCTGGTTCCACATCATATAGGCACTGACCTGTCCCACGTTGAGCTCTTGTGGGAACCTGACACCACACACACACAGACACACACAAATCATAGCTCCTCTGAAACTCCATAAAATCTTCAAACCCAAGAAAATGGATTACCCCCAAATCAACCTCCCCCACCACCCATCCCCAAAGAAAAAAAAAAAGAAAAAAAATCATCACATATAATTCAGCCTAGAAACACAAAAAGAAAAATATTAATCAACAAAAAACCCAAACACAACATACCCCCCTTAAGAAAACAAACAACCCCAGTCATAACAAAAAAGCAAACTACCCAATCCAATTCTATGATATTTAGCCTCGCTAACAGCAGCTGTCTGCATTATCACGGCTAATGGTAGCCCCATCAGCTATCTCTTTCCACAGCTCTGTTCACTTTGCTATCTTCTCCACATAGAAAGTCGGGCATCTTCCTCGTTGTCTCTTGCCCTTCATTTTCCCCTGGGCCACAGTCCTCATGACACGGCAGCTCTGATGTCTCACAGAAGGCAATGCCGGACACAAGGAAGATTTCTTATGCCAAAACCTGAGGACACGGCTGACCACAGAGGCCATTTCATGGCTGCAACTTTGTCACTGATGAAAGCTACTATTAACACTGTATAGCTATACACAAATTACAACCAACTCTTCTGTTGTCCCTCATACCAACCAACCATAAAGATCAAATCAGGATGTTGTGGGAGAACCACATAAATGTTATCAAATCAATACCAGAGAC
>CM054153.1:6183474-6278474 GCA_028751875.1 Rapana venosa | reverse complement strand
CCCTCATGCGAGCTGCATCTGAGACTGGGAAGTTGTTCTGAAACACAAGCCACCAGCAGTCAGTCTCTGGGTATACATACAACAGATGAACAGGAGGACAAGTCCTTTGGGTGGTGCTAAGAAAATCAAAATCTTTCCAATTCTGGAAAAAATGGCTAGGTATATACACATGTAATGGGAGTGATGGTTAAGACGTTCGCCTGCCAACAAGTAAACCGTGAGGTTATGGGTTTGATTCCCAGCCTCTCCCTTTCTTCCCAGTTTGACTAAAAAATCGAACTGAATGTCAAAGTCCTTCGGATGAGACTATAAACTGAGGCCCCATGTGCGAACACACGCAGAGCATCTTGCGCACACGTTAAATCCTGTTCCGCTTTTCGAAAGAGTAGGCCATTGTGTGCCGGTGGGAACAGATGACAAAATTTACAAAACCGGATACATACGGGAACTGGATGTAAAAAAGCACATGAGTGCTTATTCCATTATCCTCGATATAAAAAGAATAAATAAATAAATAAATAAAATAAATTTGTATAACACAGAAAAGCTAGAGAGAGAGAGAGAGAGGAAGGGATATTTCTGAAATTTTCTTTTCAATCCATTCGCTTTATATTACAGCTCTCAGGAGTAAATACTGACAAAACAAGCAAAACATAACAACATGTACAACAGTTACAGAATTTTCAACTTAGATAAAGTTCTCTGTAGTTCTGCCAAAATGAATATTTTTTAAAAACTATATCTAAAGCCTCCATTTTTATATTTGCAGTAACCACATTTTCTTGGTTTGCTTTTACTAGCTTGAACAGCCATATTGATGCAATTGCTGAAGTTAGAATGTGTCAGCAATGTGAGCTGCCAGTGGCTATACTGAATCTTGTACAGGAGAGAGAGAGAGGGGGGAGAGAGGGGGGGAGAGAGAGAGAGAGAGATGAGAGAGAGAGATGAGAGAGAGAGAGAAGAGAGAGAGAGGGGGGAGAAGAGAGAGAGAGGGGGGAGAGATACGAAGATGAAGAGAGAGATGAGAGAGAGAGAGGGGGGGGGAGAGAGAGAGAGAGGGGGGGAGAGAGAGAGAGAGAGAGGAGAGGGGAGAGAGAGAGAGAGAGAGAGAGAGAGAGAGAGAAGAGAGAGAGAGAGAGAGAGAGAGAGAGAGAGAGAGAGCACGTCACAAACATGTAGTATACCAGCAACAAACTGTGCAACTCTCACCCTGAACATGGACAGATCTATCCTGAGGGAGTTGTGCAGCTGGTCCAGTAACTTGACAAACTTCTCTTTCTGCACACACACACACAAAACGCATCACTCCAGTCACCTTCCTGCACTGTCTAGCCGAAGCAACGATTAACATTCAGCTCGACATTATTTTTCTGACCACAAACTATTATGAAATGATATTACTGTATTGTTTAACTTGCTTGGCAGAAAACGCTGGACCCTCTCGAGAATGAAAAAATGTTGTGTGTTGGAAAATCATGGAACAAGAATTTTAAGGAATCCGTCTGCAGTGACATGCCTATGTCCTGGACATCTTGATGACACAAGAAGCAGATGTTGACAGTTACTTTCACATCAGCTATCACACATTCAGGAGTTCCCTCGCCGCCTGAGCAAATGGAGGTAGGGGAGGGATGTCGCCAGGACTTGTGTATGGCCTGGTGGGCACAGTATCTTCCAGTCTTCTTCTTCTTCTTCCTTTTTTGTCATGTTTCTCCCAGGGGAGGTTTGACATTGATGAGCCTTCTCCATCTCTCTCTGTTTTGAGCTAGTATCTTCTTGTCTGTTATCCAAAAAGAGAAATGGGAGAACCTCCCTGACAGAGTGCACAGCTGACAGAGTCTGTTGCTGCTCTGGGGGTTTGATTCCTACTGCCAGGGGCACAGCACATCCATCGCCTTTGCTCCTTAGAGCTCTGAGGTTCACCATGCTGAGATTTTGCGTATGCAACCATTTGCTCATCATTAAGGTTCCTGCAATCAGGCTTCCAGAATCATGTCAAAAACATGACGACAGTGTGCATGAAGTTTTCAACTTGTCATCTGGTCCAACCAGCATGCGATGGTGTGTTACTCTCAAGTGTGGAACAGGTTTGTAGGTGTGCACAAGATACTCTGCGTGCATTCGTGCCTTGTTTTACAGTCACACTGGAAGGATTTTCAGGGGAGAGGAATTGGTGCTGACGTTAACTACCGAGGAAAAATCCCCCCTTGGTGGTGGCTGCAACCCAAACAGACAGGTCTCAAGTCCTGAGCAGACAGCCAGTCAGTATAGCTTAAGAAACTGGTATTTTCTTAGCTATGTACAACTCTCCCCGCCCCACCTCCCACACCCAACAACCCCCCCAAATGATACCCCAGTCCCCAGTATAAAAAAGCCCACACAACAACCCCCCTCCTCACAAAAAAAGAAAATCCACGACACCTCACCCCGAAGTTGGACGCAGCGAAGCGGTCACTGGCGGAGACGGCGGTGGTGGTGGCGGTGTGGGCGTAGAAGGCGTTGATGTTGGCCAGCAGCGTGGACATGAGGGCCGGCACCCCCGCACACATGTACTTGGTGGACAGGCAGGAGAAGTGCCTGCCTCACACACAGCAGCATTATCATACACTACATTATTCTGTGGCTCACACACACACACACAGCAGCATTATCATACACTACATTATTCTGTGGCTCACACACACACACAGCAGCAGCCTCATACACTACATTGTGGCTCACACACACACACACACACACACACACACACACACACACACACACACACACACACACAGCAGCATTATCATACACTACATTATTCTTGGCTCACACACCACACACAGCAGCCTCATACACTACATTGTGGCTCACACACAACACACACACACACACACACACACACACACACACACACACACACACACACACAGCAGCATTATCATACACTACATTGTTATGTGGCTCACACACACACACAGAGCCTCACTTACACTAATAAATAATAATAATAATGTATGGAATTTAAATAGCGCTGAATCTTGTAAAGCAACAAATCAAAGTGCTCAGATGACTTAAAATTAAAAAAAAAAATTATGCATGTGTATGCGTTTTTTAAAATTTTGTCATCTGTTCCCACCGGCACACAATGGCCTACTCTTTCGAACAGCGGAACAGGATTTAACGTGTGCACAAGATGTTCTGCATGCGTTCGCACACGGGGCCTTGGTTTATAGTCTCATCTGAAGAACTTTGACATTCAGTTCGATTGTTTTGTCAAACTGGGAAGAAAGGGCGAGGCTGGGAATTGAACCCAGAACCTCATGGTTTACTTGTTGGCAGGCAAACGTCTTAACCATCCTGCCACCTTCCTTTCACACTATAGTATTATGTGCCTCACACACACACACAGCCTCCTCATACACTACATTATTCTGTGCCTCACACACCACACACACAGCCTCCTTACTTACACTATAGTATTCTGTACCTCACACACACAGAGCAGCAGCCTCCTCACTTACACTATAGTATTCTGTGCCTCACACACACACAGAACAGCCTCACTTATACACTACATTATTATGTGCCTCACACACACACAGAACAGCCTCACTTATACACTACATTATTATGTGCCTCACACACACACAGAACAGCCTCACTTATACACTACATTATTATGTGCCTCACACACACACACACACACAGCAGCATCCTCACTTATACTATAGTATTCTGTGCCTCACACACACACACACAGAGCATCCTCACTTACACTATAGTATTCTGTGCCTCACACACACACAGAGCAGCATCCTCACTTACACTACATTATTCTGTGCCTCACACAGCAGCATCCTCACTTACACTATAGTATTCTGTGCCTCACACACACACAGAGCAGCATCCTCACTTACACTATAGTATTCTGTGCCTACACACACACACAACACAGAGCATCCTCACACTATAGTATTCTGTGCCTCACACACACACACAACACACACCGAGCAGCCTCCTCACTTACACTATAGTATTCTGTGCCTCACACACACACCACACACACACACACACACAACAGAGCAGCCTCCTCACTTATACTATAGTATTCTGTGCCTCACACACACACACACAGAGCAGCCTCCTTACTTACACTATAGTATTCTGTGCCTCACACACACACACACACACAGAGCATCCTCACTTACACTATAGTATTCTGTGCCTAACACACACACACAGCATCCTCACTTACACTATAGTATTCTGTGCCTCACGCACACACACACAGAGCATCCTCACTTACACTACATTATTATGTGCCTCACACACACACACAGAGCATCCTCACTTACACTACATTATTCTGTGGCTCACACACACACACAGCATCCTCACTTACACTACATTATTCTGTGGCTCACACACACACAGAGCATCCTCACTTACACTACATTATTCTGTGGCTCACACACACACAGAGCATCCTCACTTATACACTACATTATTCTGTGCCTCACACACACACACACAGCAGCATCCTCACTTACACTACATTATTCTGTGGCTCACACACACACAGAGCATCCTCACTTATACACTACATTATTCTGTGGCTCACACACACACACACAGAGCAGCCTCACTTATACACTACATTATTATGTGCCTCACACACACACACAGAGCAGCCTCACTTATACTATAGTATTCTGTGCCTCACACACACACACACAGAGCAGCATCCTCACTTACACTATAGTATTCTGTGCCTCACACACACACACACAGAGCAGCATCCTCACTTACACTATAGTATTCTTGCCTCACACACAGCAGCATCCTCACTTACACTATAGTATTCTGTGCCTCACACACACACACAGCATCCTCACTTACACTATAGTATTCTGTGCCTCACACACACACAGAGCAGCATCCTCACTTACACTATAGTATTCTGTGCCTCACACACACACACACAGAGCATCCTCACTTACACTATAGTATTCTGTGCCTCACACACACACACAGAGCATCCTCACTTACACTATAGTATTCTGTGCCTCACACACACACAGAGCATACTCATACACTACATTATTCTGTGCCTCACACACACACACACAGAGCAGCCTCCTCACTTACACTGTATCATTCTGTGGCTCACACCACACACACACACACAGAGCAGCCTCCTCACTTACACTGTATCATTCTGTGGCTCACACACACACTCACACACACAGCCTCCTCACTTACACTACATTATTCTGTGGCTCTCTCTCTCTCTCACACACACATACACAAAGCAGCAGCAGCAGCAGCCTCCTCACTCACAACACACCATTCTCCATCCCAATACAAGGCAGTGGTGAATGTTTGAAGGGGGAGTGAAATATAATAGCAAAACCTCGAAATAATAAATCACCATTAAATACAGTCTTTCTGCTTTCTATTTCATTCTGTACAAGCTTTTTTTCAAATGATGAACAAGAAGGAAAGTGGCAGACAGTTTAGACATTCACCTGCCAACAAGTAAACCATGAGGTTCTGGGTTCGATTCCAAGCCTTGCCCTACCTTCCCAGCTTGATGGGAAAAATTGAACTGAATGTCAAGTCTTTGGAGAAAAGTCTAATCCAGTACGACCTGAGTGCTTATGGACTTGTGCATGTCAAAAGAACCCACTCACTCACTCATCCCTTGGTCGGGACGACCGTTGGGGTACCCGCACGGACGCTGCAAGTGGACCGCCAAATGGTTCTGTCCTGGGCTGCTTTCAGAGGTTTGGTACAGTGAGGCCGGTCCACTCCTTGATGTTGGATATCCAGCTTTTGCGTGGTCGTCCCTGCCTCCTTGCTCCTTCCACCATTCCCTGCAGGACTGTCTTTGACAGGCTGTTATGCCTTGTTGTGTGGCCAAACCATTTCAGTTTCCTCCGTTTGACTGTATCTAGCAATGGTTCTTGTTTGCCAGCCAGTGCCTCGATCTGCTGCCAGACGTAGTCATTGGTTTTACGGTCTCTGTAGGTGATGTTCAGGTTCCGCCTGAGGCACTTCATCTCAAAGGCTTGAATGCGACGTTCTAAATCGGCAGTAAGTGTCCATGCTTCACAGCTGTACAAGGCAATGGATGTGACGAGTGCCTTGTAGAGTCTGACCTTAGTGTGGGTTCTGATGTTGTGGTTTCTCCACACTTTCGCCAGCTTAGTCGTGGAGGAGAGTGCCACAGCAAGTCTGATCTTCACCTCTTGTGCGCTCGTGCCTTCTTTGGTGATGACTGCTCCAAGGTACTTGAAAGTTTCCACCTCCTCTAGTGTCTCGCCACTCATCTTGATGCTGGTGGGAGTGGTCGGTGTGGTACTGTTCACTAGGATCTTGCTCACAACAGTTGAAAATTGGAAAGAGCAGGGAGGCATCTCCTGACAGTCATGGCAAAACTGGTAGGTTTGACTCCCAACTGTTGCCCTCACAATGAGGCTACCTTTGTGGTGGGGAAAAATGACCACATAGCCACATGCAAAAATCTCACCATTGGTGAGCCTTGGAGCTCTAGACGAGGACCAAAACACAAAAGAAAAGCGAAGAAGAGGAGGAGACTCACGTCATGGCCTGGTAGATGGACTCGATGCCGTACCGCATGGCAAACTCGTCCACAATCTCCTGGCCTGGGTCGTCAAAGTACACCTTCCACGCCTCGTCCTGCTGCAGAAGCGAACCATGCGCCCACAATGACACCGTTATCTGTCATCCGGTTTTGTGCGCGTTGTTTGTATGAGTGAAGAGAAAGGTAAGGACAATTTCTATTCAATACTTATCCAATCTGAGTTTTAGAGTAAGGTTGAGTAAATATGTAAGCATGCATGTGAGTGAGTGATGCTTTGACCAATTTATTGTCATTGCCCAATGTGGCCTATTGACAAGGGGGGTTATACACAACTTTCTTTTGTAAATACAAATAAATACAAGAAAAATCACATGATGCATTTAACGTAATGACAACAAATAACCCCAAAAAAGAGCTCTCTATGAACGGATACGACTTTAAGCTCTGACATAAACTCAGTTTCAAACTGAACATTAAGTAATAACAAGGATGAATAACAGGAACCAATAAGCAATAACTAAAATAATAAAAAGAACATTCTAGAATGCTATATTAGACCATCCAATGAAATTGTGACCTTTTCAATAAGTATTCTTGGTGGAGATTACAGTGTAATTATAAATGTTTCTTTAGGTGTGTCACAATATGAGTGAGAGAGAGAGAGAGAGAGAGAGAGAGAGAGAGAGAGAGAGAGAGAGAGAGAGAGAGAGAGAGAGAGAGAGAGAGAGAGAGAGAGCAAATGTACACAGGCAAACAACTGAAATGAAACATTTTACAATCACTTTATCTCAACCATAAGCAGTCAGAAATTCACATATGGATAACACGGACATACATACTTACTCCCTTTGCATTGGGCAGCTTCACCTCCCCTCCTGCTTGTTCACACAGGTAGTGAAACAGGTTCTGGGGAAAACACACACACACACACACCTTTTGTAATCGTGCAATACCAGTTGTTTTTCTCTTCTTCACCTTGGCATCTTTTCAGTATCAGTCAAGAATGCATCATTTACACAACCCTCTTCCCCCAACAACTGATCCAGTCTTGTGAAGGATTACACAGCATGCTCTCTTACTTTTCATCCTGCAAGCAGTTTCTCTCATCAACACTTACCAAATTTCTTTAAATTTATATTTAGCCTTGAGATTTATTCAGATGGAAGGAAGTACATTCTCTTAACCAAAGTCACTCTTTCGTGTTTCTCATTCAAGTTAGTTGAGAAAGCATCCAAATGAAATAAAAAGCTAGGCTAGAACACAGCAGTTTGCACAAGACAACTTTTCCACTCACTGAAAGTGACGGAAATAATAGTTAGCTTTGTCAAAAAGAGCAGAGGAGGCCTGGTGGTCAGAGCGTTGCACTTGGGATCTGACAGCCTGGTGGTCAGAGCGTTGCACTTGGGATCTGACAGCCTGGCGGTCAGAGCGTTGCACTTGGGGTCTGACAGCCTGGGATCAAGCCACCATCACGGCACCTGTTCAAAGGGATCCCCTCCCCCCCCACCTGTCAAGGGGATTTCACCCCCCCTCCCTGGAGTTTAATCAGTACAAAGTCCTTTGGATGAGACTTGAAACCACAGTCCCTTGTGCAAGTACACACAGAACATTTTGTGCATACCCTTACCACCTTCCGGAAGAGTAGGCCATTGCCTGTCGATAGGAACGGATGACAACATTAAGAAAATCCACATGCACACCGGTGTCCCTGTGTAGGCATCATCATCATCCATGAAGTCTAAGTGTGGCTGCCTTGATGGAGGGAGGGCCACAAACAGCGGCAGACGTCAACATCTCAACACGGAGGCACACCTCGGCTGTACCTTGGGAGCTGTGGCTGAGGAGCTGCGGGGGATTGATAACAGAGGGAACAGGGGGGAGGGGGGAGCGGTGTCAGCGAGGACTGACCTCATGCAGGCAGGTGTACTGCACGTGGTAAGGAGCCACCTTCTCCTCGCCCTTGATCTCCACACTGATGTGCAGACGAATAGCGCCAGACACCGCCGACCTGTCCGTTCTCTTCTCTGTGGGCAAAAACAGGTGCAACTTTGTGTACTACCTGCATGTCCAGACAGGTGTGAATTGATGTTTTTGCCTTAAATGGCTCACCATAAGACATGTTTTTCTTACTGAATGACAAAATATTACATCATCTTTTTCAGGAGACACAGGCACAAAACTATTTTGCCCAGCTGCAAATAAATCAGAGGCTTTCTACTGAAACAAGAGTACAACATGCTTTCTTTAAATTCATTAACACGCTATGCAGACAAAGACAATGTTGATGTTGTCAGCGCACATCTTCAACCTTCTGCATGTAACAACAACCACCTTCTGTGAAAAAGCACATAAAAGCATCTTCCATTATCCTGGAAATAGAGTAAAATAAAATAAATACATAAACCATGCATCCTACAATCAACACTGCTTTGTTCTTTGACCTGTTCTTTTTTTTTTTAACATTCTCACAAGCTAGAATAAACTACCTGAAGGAAAAAGCAATCTCAATATAACTGTCCCATCAAAACGTTTCATCTTGGAAAAACCAGCACCCCTACATTTCATTCATTCACACACACACACAGACAGACACAGACAACTCACCTAAGCTGTACCAGACGTCCATTTCACCACTGAGGGTTCGAACCTCAACGATGGTCTGCCCCAGGAAGTCGTCAGATTCTCGCGTCAGTTTCTGCCGAAGCTTGGACTTGAGATCATTGTCCTCGTCCCTGGCACAACCAACACATCACCTCATCAACACCTGAGCAAAACTCTGCATCACCACAGTGTCATTTTATAGATCAGTTCACACAGTGTCATTTTATCGATCAGTTCACACAGTGTCATTTTATAGATCAGTTCACACCGTTTCATTTTATAGATCAGTTCACACACAGTTACTGCTAGCTGCATCCAAAAGCAGGTTGTTGGGCTAAGAGCTGGTTACGTTGACTTTACTCTGAAATTTGCGGCTAACTGCATGCTGATCCTACGACCATCTCAACTGAACACTTCTAGGCATTACCACACTCTAATGTTTGCTTGTTTTTGTTCCTTGGCTGGAG
Source organism: Rapana venosa (assembly GCA_028751875.1). Taxonomy (NCBI): domain Eukaryota; kingdom Metazoa; phylum Mollusca; class Gastropoda; order Neogastropoda; family Muricidae; genus Rapana; species Rapana venosa. Next base: position 6,268,817 of record CM054153.1, on the reverse strand, counting down.
CTCTGAGGATCACTGATAGTGGTGACATTTTTGCACATGTGACCATATTTTCCCCAAACAGTAAGGTAGCCCTATTCCAACTTCTGAGATACAGTTGGAAACTGAACCAACAAATTATGCCAGGACAGCTGGGAAATACCTCCCCGCACTTTCCAATTTTCAACTGTCGTGGGAGCTTTTGACGTGCACAAGTCTGTAAACACATGGATCTGACTGGTTTACAGTCCGTCTCCAAAAGACTTGACATTCAGTTCGATTTTCCTGTCAAAATAAGAAGAACAGCAAGGCTGGGAATCAAACCCAGAACCTCACAGTTTACTTATTAGGCAGGTGAACATCTAAGCCATCCTGCCACCTTCCTTCTTGCATTAGGCAGGTGAACATCTAAACCATCCTGCCACCTTCCTTCTTGCATTAGACAGGTGAACATCTAAACCATCCTGCCACCTGCCTTCTTGCATTAGGCAGGTGAACATCTAAGCCATCCTGCCACCTTCCTTCTTGCATTAGGCAGGTGAACATCTAAACCATCCTGCCACCTGCCTTCTTGCACCTTAATGTAGGCCTTGACATTCTTCTGCCGACATCAACAAGTGACAAACCCTTTGGCCTGACCCTGAGGCAGACAGACACTTCACAGTTATGTATGTATACGTGGGCTGGCAGTGCCAGTGTGTCACTTTGCATCAAGTGGTCAATTGGGGGCGGTGGTGTACAAAACCCCAGTTTACAGGCAACACAGATATCATAATTATTAATAATGATGATGATAATAATAATCATAACAATATATGGAATTTATATAGTGCTGAATCTTGTAAGAAACAAAATCAGCATGGTCAGATTAGCGATGACCTCAATCAAATAACGTAACAGGAGGCAGAGGAAAAACAGGACGTACCAGACCCGCACCTTGATCCTGTCAGAGGAGTTGTGGCATTCACTGAAACACACAGCACCAGTACTTTTCAGTACCACATGTGCACGAAAAAATCAGCTCCAACAAACATTTCCCCATTACAATTGATCAAAGAATACCCCCAAAACCCAAACCAACCCCCCTCCCCCCAAACCAGAACAGCCCAGCCCCCCCCCCCCCCCCACGACAAAACAACTAAAACAATAATATACCTTACGTATGCAAGCATTCACACACACACACACATTATATATATGTATGAGTGTATATATGTGTGTGTGCGTGCGTGCTTATGTCTAAACCCTTTTAAGTGTCAAATGAAAAAAGACCCCAACAAATCTGTGATATATGAGAAAAAAACCTTGTGTGTGGTATGTGTGCATGCATTATTATAAATGCATGGAAGTAGATTTGAATTTTCGTGTATTATACATAGGTAAAGGTAAAAAGGTAAAGGAGTCCCATAACCTATAAGGTCATAGGGGAGCGAGGCGTCAGAGACCTCACTTCTCTAGGGCCAGCATATTGAGGGCGGTGCCCATCTCCTCTCCCTCGCTGCTTTACCTTCCCTGACCCTAAAGAGGGCAGGTACCCATTTACAGCTGGGTGAACTGTACTGAAGCCAAGGCGCGCAAACGGTCACCCATCCAACTGGTAACCACGCTCGACGCTGCTTAACTTCGCTGGGGGAAAGCGAGTGCTCCGACCACTGAGCTATCCCATTCCTTATGTATTATACATACACGCATGAATATCCCCACATTACAGCATTTAGGGAGCCATATCCTGCGGTTCACTTCAACATCCTACAACACAGACCATTTCTCTCACGCAGTCAAACAGAGAACAAACAGCCACTTTGTCCAGCAGCAACGTACAAGTAGAATTTTTCCTGCTGTTCACTTCAACATCCTACAACACAGACCATTTCTCTCACGCAGTCAAACAGTGAACAAACAGCCACTTTGTCCAGCAGCAACGTACAAGTAGAATTTTTCCTGCTGTTCACTTCAACATCGTACAACACAGACCATTTCTCTCACGCAGTCAAACAGTGAACAAACAGCCACTTTGTCCAGCAGCAACGTACAAGTAGAATTTTTCGTTCCACTCTGGGTTGAGGTCCTGGGGGACGGTCTTGGTTCGCTTCTTCACCTTGCCCACCTGCACGGTCACATAGGGGTCGCTGGTTCCAGTCTTGTCCTTGCCTGTCAGACCCTGGGCTGATATCACTGCAGCCCCCAACACACACAACAGTATTAGAGATTGGTTGATAAATGAGTGATATGTGGTAAGTTTCATTTGTACATGCCCACACACACACACACAGATTGGTAGATAGATGTGTGATATGTGGTAAGTTTCACTTGCGAATGTTATCCATTTTTTTGTACTGATATGATGATGATGACAAACTTTGAGTTTTCTTGTAGACATATCATTATTATGTCATACTACATAATCATATAACACTTGGTTCTTATACTAAAGTTTTGATGACAGATTATGCTGAAAATGTTGCTGGAGTATGTGTTGTAGCGATTCTTTTTCCTAATGCTTGTTCTGTGCATTTAATGGTTATACAGTACAAGGCTTATTCTGATATTTGTCAGGAGAGTGTGTGTGCACGCGCATGCATGTATGTGTGTGTGTGTATGAGTTGTGTGTGTGAGAGAGAGAGAGAGAGAGAGAGAGAGAGAGAGAGAGAGAGAGAGAGAGAAGAGAGAGAGAGAGAGAGAGAGAGAGAGAGAGAATGAAAGACAGACAGAAGGACAGAGACAGACTGAAAGGAGACAGAAAGAAAGAGGGACAAGAGACAAACAGAATAAAGAATATAAACATTAAAAACAAGTCAATACTAATGCAGACATAACAACACATAGCAAACCATTACAATCAAGACCAATGCTTCTGTGGATAAGCTATGAACAGACACTTGTGTATAAAACAGCAACAGCGTCCATGCAACATTGTTACACTCACATCAGCTCCACACTTGCATCCCACCACATGCAAACGTACCATCACTACAACTTGGTCAGTAAAACAAACAAATTATCAATGAAGTAGTCTTTAAAAAATCCCAAAAAGCATGCAAACATTTTAGAATCAAATCAATTGGGGGAGGGGAGGGGGTGTGTGAAGTTCGGGGAGTGCCTTTGATGAAAATGATTAGCATGTTAGTCATAGATACCACCCCCAAGAAAAAAAACCAATATCTGACCAGTTCATTTTGATATTCCTAGAAAATTCTTCATCATTCCCACCACCCAATTATCTTTTTTATTTATTTACTTTTTTAATCATATTTTTCAGAAATTTTTTCAGAATCACCATCAGTACACAATTTGAAAACTTAAAAAAACCCACAACTGCGTTAAACAACAAAAACAGAACAAAACGAGGGAAGATGGAATGACAAGACAGTATTGCATCAGAACTGTACTGTAAGCCTACACTATACACATTCATTAATCAGGCATGCCACTTGTCAGAGGGAACAATACATGGAGAGAATGACGAGCAAAGCCATTAAGTGACAATGTTTATCAGCACTTTTGAATGAAAAATATTTTAATAAAAAATAAATAATAAAAATGAGCAAGAGTTTGCTCCATGTATGGGCACAGCTAATTTCTCTTTTCATTCCTGGGCTACAGCACTGTGAGATTTTTGTGTAGGCAACCATTTTTACCCCCCATGAAGGTAGCTGCACTCCGACTACAGGGATAATGTCCAAACATGACACCAGCCAGTGTGCAAGCATTTTAAACAAATTTTGTCAGTTGTTCCTACCAGCACGTAATGGCCTACTCTTCCGAAAGGTGAAACACGTTTTAATATGTGCGCAAGATGTTCTGCGTTCGTCTGCACACAGAACCTCACTTTACAGTCTCACCTGAAGGACTTTCAGTAGAGTGGAATCAGTACTGATGTTAACTCTTGAACGGCCCCACCCCTCCACAAAGTTAGTTTGCACATGGTAAAATTCATGACTATCGTAATTAAGTCTACAATACATAAGCATTAGTATTTGGTCTATCAACACATAGTGCATGCACACGGAATCCCAAATACCAGTGCCATGAATGGGAGACCAGGGCAGACACACTGGCATGTCTATTCCTCTAGACTTTACCCAGTCAGTAACCGACGTGTCTCCACAATGCCCGGTCATGTTTCCCTTTCCCTCCACTGTTCCCTAAGGAAAGGGGATTGTTCTCTACGTTTGTTATTTATTGCCTACCTGGCACACATTCCCCCCCGCCTCCCCCTCTTCTTCTGCATTGGTTTCTTTTTCAAAGCAGATTTTGATCACCAGATTTTCTCTTTCCTTAGAGTAGACTTTACCTCAGTGTTTTCCATGGTGAAATAATGGAGCTCCTAATAGTTTGTATTTTTGTTAGCAGACTTTTCTTCTTTTTCTCTTCTCCCTCAACTCCCTGAGCAGCTGTTGAGGCACTGCAACGTATTTTTCATATTTTTCAGACTGTGTCTCTCGAATGATAAAAAGCAAAAGGAAAGGTTGTGCCCCTTGGGTAAACTGAACTTGGCAAAGACCATCCCTTTCCAGGCACAGGGTACATGCTGAATATGTTCGTGTTTCTGTAACCCACAGAACACTAACACGAGTTACAGGTTCGTTAACATACATCTGACCTTCTGCATGCATACATACACAAAAGGAATGAACACTGGCAGGTGTGCATTTTAAAGTTTACCCTGGGGATCATAAACCCCCTGCCCTTAATTCACCAGATGCTGGTGCCCAAATTTGAACCCAGAACTTCATGGACCCATTGGACTGACCCTCGGCTACATCAGCCATCAACCACTATGTTAAACCCTGGCGTGCCTGATGCACTGAGCTACTAGTGACCACTACTGAACTGTGTGTGTACCTTGCACACATGTTAAACCCTGGCGTGCCTGATGCACTGAGCTACTAGTGACCACTACTGAACTGTGTGTGTACCTTGCACACAGACCCGAGCTGACCACTTAGAGGTCCCCTCTAACACAGTTATCTGGGCTGCCTTCACGTGGCCAGCATGAAAGGCGGAGGCAATATTAAACACACATCTGAAACAACACAAGCAAGACAACAACTGGTTAGACAGCATCAGTCACAACACTCATGACTACGACATACAGCTCTGACACCACACAGCCATCTTCACGTTTGCCAACACATGCAGACACAGGTCCACTACCTGTATAGTACCAGCACAAATGAAAAAACATCCATGACAGACAGATTTTCATCTTTCCCTACGCAGAGTGGCTGCATGCGTTTTCTCTCCCGCTGCAGCGCATGAATCCCTGCTGACGTAGCGATTTGGCAGTTAGCTTGTTTATTACTTATTCATATCAGAACCACCTTGAATACATACTCATATCCAAGCGCAACGATTCAAAAAGGCTGGCACTGAGAGGCTAATTTCCGCAATGCTAGCTGACGATAAAAACCTGTGTGGTGTTAAGTGATTTCCTTGACACTAACTGAATTTTCTAAACAATTATGAAGTGATGTAAAAAGGAACAAGCTTTGACAGCAGTCTCGATAAACAGAAACTGACTTGTTTTCCAACTTCATACATATATTCCTGATTGATTTCTGATGATCAACAAGAAAAGCAGTGCGTTGTCTTGTCACAAAACGTGCTTATCCATTCTTCCATCATGCTCAACAACACATCAAACCTGCAGAAAACCCTTCTGACCAACAACTCCTCATCATCTTCATCCATCCTTTCGCAAAGTGTAGCATTTGATTTTGATTACTTTTCCATGGAAAGCTCCAACCACTTGAGACAAGAGAATAGCAGATTAACTGGCAACATCAAGATTTAAAAGGGGGAGGGAGGGGGATGGTATACAGCTTACCACAAGCACATAACAACATCAGCATGGCAAGCATACAGACACAACAACAGCCAAGGGGTGCAGACGACGCCAACGACTGTGTGGGGCAAGACAAGGGCAGGGCAGGGCAGGGCAGGGCAGGGCAGGGCAGGGCACCTCACCAGTGATTGCGATCTTTGCCGACCACTTGGAGGTGCCATCAAGAACGCTCTGCTTCATAGCTTTCATGTGACCTGAATGCGACTTTTTGTCTACACCAAACACTTGTCTGCAAACAACTTGTCATGGTTAATACAAGGAAACAACAATACAGATAAAAAGAGAACAGAGCAGCTCTAGTTCTTTATCTATACACCACCACAATGCATATTCGCAATGACTTTACATGAATTCAAGACAGGGACGCAAAGGATTAGAGCTCATCCACAATTGAAAAATTCAAAGCAACCCCTTTGTGTTTTACTTTTATTTTTAACCCACCCAAACTCAAATTAACTATGATCTTCCAGATTTGCTCTTTTCTATTAGTGCAAAAACAACTCAATATAGAATCAAAGACACAGAGATATTTTTGAAAGTTACAATATGCCAGCACTTTCGGTAAATGTTACATGGAATAATAATTTATCAAAGATGACACAAGTGTCTAAATAAATGAAATTCATAAAGATATCTTCATAACCAAAAAAACCAACTTACTGATGAAACAACAGTCCCAAAAGTGGGTGAATACATGAATGAAAATAAACAGTGCTAACCGACCCCCCCCCCCCCCCAAACAAAAAAAACCCAAACCCCCTCTTTTTTTTTGTTTTGTTTTGTTTTGTTTAATGTCTATTCACTACATGGTGATTTAGACACACCCGCATTCATACCAAAGTACCTATTATTACACACCGCATCTCTCTCTCTCTCTCTCTCTCTCTCTCTCTCTCTCTCTCTCTCTCTCTCTCTCTCTTTCTCTCCCCTACACGCACCCACATCCACACACACATAGGTATATAAATATATACATATATATATATATATATGAATGTACATATATATAAATATATATATATATATATTATATATATATATATATATATGAAATTACAGTAAAGGTTTTACAGGTGAAGAATATATGACTTCAGCAACTGACACTATGAATTGCTGAGAGTCATATAAAACTTCTTGACTAGTGGCATATTTCTTATGAATATCTAAACCTCTCCTTTTATACATGTCAAGAAGAATTGGGCAATCAAACAACAAATGGTGGACTGAAAGTGGAATAGAACAACAACATGTTACATTTTTTGAATATTTAGTATTCCATGCATTTAATCTCAGTTTATGTATTAGAATTTCTAATTTCCGTGGGCAAGGAAACTGCTGATAATGTTTTTCTATAATCTTTGAATGTATGCATTTCATTAACTTAGAATGAATTTCATAAGACGACAATGCAAGATTAGAATCAAACACTTCAGTACTGTATTCAGAGGCACCTTGTTTTGCCAAAGAATCAACCAGCTCATTCGAATAAATTCCACAATGAGAGGGGATCCAGCAAAAAGTTATGCTGATGCCTCTGCTTGCAATAGAATGTATCAGGAATTTTATCTCAAATACAATATCATTCCTTATTTTACCATGCCATGACTTTAATGCCATTAACACTGCCTTTGAGTCAACGCAAAACAGAATTTGGCAAACATCAATAGCAGTATCAGACAAAAAATTCAAAGCCATAAGAATTGCAAATAATTCAGAAGTAAAAATAGAAAAATGTTGTCCTAAATGAAAAGATTTTTGAACTTTTAAAGTCGGAATCACATATGCAGCACCACTTTTGCCTGTTTCTAATACAGATCCGTCAGTATACACTTTTAAGTGATTAGAATAATTATTTTCTAAGTGACTTTTTACATCAACGGTGAGAAGATTTTGATCTTCATTTTTCTTTATTTCCGTGTAGTCAATGTCAAATTTAGCTGAAATATGTTCCCAAGGAGGTAATTGTGGAACAATCGGTAAAATTGGAATTGTTGATATATCGATGTCATTTTCTTTCATAAATGTGTCTGTATAATTTTTAATTGGCTGCAGAAATGAAATATTGCGTGCCCGTTTAGGAAAATCAGTGTCTTGATTAATAAATATTTCCTCTTTTACTGAATTTGGAATAGAGATACTGCGAACCACATATTTTGATACTGCCAGTTTTCGCTGATCAGAAAGAGATAGTAAATGAGCTTCTTTATAAGTATTAGCTGTATTTGCATGAGCCGGAACACCAAGAGCTATCTTTACTGCTTTACTGTCTAGACTTTGTAATTTTTTAAGTAGATAATAAAATCTCTTTCCCCCTCTTTTTCTGCTCTGACATGTTTGAAATCTAAAGGTCCTCTGAAATCTGAGTATGGCTGCCTATGTGCATGCATTTTCTAAACAAAAAAAATTATCTGTTCCTAACAACATCATGGCCTACTCTTCCCGACTGCATAACGGGTGTTAATGCATGTGCAAGATATTCTGCATGCATTCACACACAGGACTTCAGTTTACAGTCTCCCATGAAGGACTTTAGGGGGTAAGTGGAGTCAGTGCTGATGTTAACTCCAGGAGAACAACCCCCATGAAGCCCTGTCTTGGTGGTGTCTGGAACCTGGGCCATCCCATCACCAGTTTAACACTGACCTCCAGGCTATCTATCTGCCCCCACACTGGTGGTGTCTGGAACCTGGGCCATCCCATCACCAGTTCAACACTGACCACCAGGCTATCTATCTGCCCCCACACTGGTGGTGTCTGGAACCTGGGCCATCCCATCACCAGTTCAACACTGACCACCAGGCTATCTATCTGCCCCCACATTGGTGGTGTCTGGAACCTGGGCCATCCCATCACCAGTTCAACGCTGACCACCAGGCTATCTATCTGCCCCCACATTGGTGGTGTCTGGAACCTGGGCCATCCCATCACCAGTTCAACGCTCTGACCACCAGGCTATCTATCTGCCCCCACATTGGTGGTGTCTGGAACCTGGGCCATCCCATCACCAGTTCAACGCTGACCTCCAGGCTATCTATCTGCCCCCACATTGGTGGTGTCTGGAACCTGGGCCATCCCATCACCAGTTCAACGCTGACCTCCAGGCTATCTATCTGCCCCCACATTGGTGGTGTCTGGAACCTGGGCCATCCCATCACCAGTTCAACACTGACCACCAGGCTATCTATCTGCCCCCACATTAGTATAAAAACTTTTGTGGCTCTGTTCTATTCCTATTTCCAGACTCTTGTTGTTTCCCCACTGACCTGATGAGCTCGAAGATTTCGGGTTTGTTCCTCTCCCTCAGCTTCATGCGTTCCTCCATGGCCTTGATGATGTTGTGCGCCTTGTCGTCTGCTCCGTGCTTCGTGCTCTTCTCCGCAGCCCCTGTCACAACACCACACCAGCCACGTTTATCTAAGGTCAACTTTACATAATGTCAGATTTTACATGAGTTCACCTTTAAATAAGGTCATGGACATGACTGTCTTTCTTCCAACTAGCATGAAAACACTTGATGAGCCGAGCTCATGCCAAATTTCAAATGATGTAATGTCATTTTTTTTTAAATTTCTTTTTTAGGCAGCATAATCTATTTTCTCTCTCATCTGGAACTCTGAGGTTTGCCACTGGTGAGATTTTATTAATGGTGGTCTGGGTGCTAGTTTTTGGATGAGACGATAGAGTTTGTGTGTGCATTAAGAGTACATAAAGCGACGGCAACACATGAACAGTCTCTGACAAAATTCTGTAGAAATAAACAGCATTCTCTCTGGAAAACAAATACAAATGCTGCCAGAAAAAAAAACCCACAGAAAAAAAAAGGGTGGCACTGCTCTTGTGGCAATGTGCTCTACCTAGGAGACAGAATATTGAATTTCACGCAGAGAAATCTGCCAAGACTGAAAGAGTACACAATACCATACACAACCCTATTTTCATTAAAACCCCCCACAAAAACCCCCAACCAAACTTTTGATTCTACAAAAATCCACACTTCACACACACAAACCCCTGCACCGGAAAGAAAGACAATCTGCACCGGAAAGAAAGACAATCTGCACCAGAAAGAAAGACAATCTGCACCTGAAAGAAAGACAATCTGCACCTGAAAGAAAGACAGACAATCTACACCAGAAAGAAAGACAATCTGCACCAGAAAGAAAGACAATCAGCACCAGAAAGAAAGACCATCTGCACCAGAAAGAAAGACAATCTGCACCGCACCAGAAAGAAAGACAATCTGCACCGCACCAGAAAGAAAGAAAGACAATCTGCACCAGAAAGAAAGAAAGACAATCTACACCTGAAAGAAAGGCAATCTACACCTGAAAGAAAGGCAATCTACACCTGAAAGAAAGACAATCTGCACCTGAAAGAAAGACAAGAAAGACAATCTGCACCGGAAAGAAAGACAATCTGCACCTGAAAGAAAGACAATCTGCACCTGAAGGAAAGACAATCTGCACCTGAAAGAAAGACAATCTGCCCCCGAAAGAAAAACAATCTGCACCAGAAAGACAATCTGCACCGGAGAGAAAGACAATCTGCACCGGAGAGAAAGACAATCTGCACCAGAAAGAAAGACAATCTGCGCCGGAGAGAAAGACAATCTGCGCCGGAGAGAAAGACAATCTGCACCGGAGAGAAAGACAATCAGCACCGGAGAGAAAGACAATCAGCACCGGAGAGAAAGACAATCTGCACCAGAAAGAAAGACAATCTGCACCGGAGAGAAAGACAATCAGCACCGGAGAGAAAGACAATCTGCACCTGAAAGAAAGACAATCTGCACCTGAAAGAAAGACAATCTGCACCTGAAAAGAAAGACAATCTGCACCTGAAAGAAAGAAAGACAATCTGCACCGGAAAGAAAGCCAATCTGCACCAGAAAGAAGACAATCTGCACCGGAAAGAAAGACAATCTGCACCGGAAAGAAAGACAATCTGCACCAGAAAGAAAGACAATCTGCACCAGAAAGACAGACAATCTGCACCAGAAAGAAAGACAATCTGCACCAGAAAGAAATACAATCTGCACCGCACCAGAAAAGAAAGACAATCTGCACCGCACCAGAAAAGAAAGACAATCTGCACCAGAAGAGAAAGACAATCAGCACCAGAAAGAAAGACAATCTGCACCAGAAAGAAAGACAATCAGCACCAGAAAGAAAGACAACCTGCACCTGAAAGAAAGACAATGTACACCTGAAAGAAAGCCAACCTGCACCAGAAAGAAAGACAATCTGCACCTGAAAGAAAGACAATCTGCACCTGAAAGAAAGACAATCTGCACTGGAAAGAAAGACACTGTCCTATTCTGGGTACAGGACCCGGGACGGACTCACTCTGCAGACAGTCGGCGTTGAGCAGGTCCTTGCAGCGCTGGTGGCACTTCACCCCGCACTCTGTGCAGCGCACGCCCTGCCGCGCCAGCCCCCACAGCAGGCCCTCGCACTCGAAGCAGTAGGTGGGGTGGTTGGCCGACCACACCACAAAGTTGTGAGGGGTGGTGCTGGAGATGGGGTAGATCAGCGCCTGCAGGGCCTTCTTGTACACGTGCATTTTCTGTGTGAGAGACACACAGACAGAGAGAGAATGTGAAAGTTTTATTCATTATAGGCCTTGGCCCCTCATGAAGGGGTGTGTGTATATAATCAACATCAAAAATGTGAGCATAGAGAAATATTTATGAACAGAAGGAGAGAGAGAGAGAGAGAGAGAGAGAGAGAGAGAGAGAGAGAGAGAGAGAGAGAGAGAGAGAGGAGAGAGGAGAGAGAGAGATAGGGGTAGGTAGATAATTTGAGAAAATGACATATTTAAAATTTAAAAAAGGTGATAGTTTTACAAGCAGATGTGCTTTTTTGTGGCATGTGGATTTTGATGTGTGTGTGTGAGCATGTGTGTATTTATTTATTTTTATTTTATTCTTTTATATCGAGGATAACGGAATGAGCACTTATGTGCTTTTTACATCCAGTCTCCAAGTGTATGTGGTTTTGTAAATTCTGTCATCTGTTCCCACCGGCACACAATGGCCTACTCTTCTGAAAGCGGAACAGGATTTAACGTGTGCACAAGATGATATGCGTGTGTTCGCACATGCGGCCTCAGTTTATAGTCTCATCTGAAGGACTTTGGGGAGAGTGGAGTCTGCACTGATGTTAACTCCAGGGGAAAACATCCCCTTGAACGGGAATCGAAGCAGTATGACTGTGTGTGAGTGTGTGTGCTTATTATGTGTGTGTGAGCATGTGTGTATGACTGTGTGTGTGTGCATGTGCGTGTATGTGTGCGCGCATGTGTGTGTGTATGGCATGTGAAAAAGTGTATGAACACTGTGTACTATATACATGAAAGTTTGGAACACAGAGAAGAGAGAGAGACAGAGAGAGAGAGAGAGATATGAGAGAGAGAGAGAAACAGACAGTTAAGTGGAACACAAACCGGAGAAAAGTAAAGACAGGACTGAGGTATATCAACTCACCAGATCTTCATCATTCAACGACTGCCTGGCCACCATGGCTGAAGGGACCCCTGCATTCCTCTTCGCCGCCATGCTCTGTTATCATAAAACAACCACATTAAAAACAACAACAAACAACATTATTTTAATTATTTTAAACTCTGATACACCATCTCACAACACATAACCCTTTCAGGATCAGCAGGTTTTTGTTGTTGACAAAACCAAAGAACTAGTGTGCTTAGTCACCTTAGATCATGATTATTCAACAACCTATTCTGTTTACCATCTTTGCTGCAAGGCTCTGTACCATAAAACCATCCACCTAACAACAACACAATTGTTTACACACAGTCTTGGAAGACAATAGTTCCTTCAGGATTTTCTAGTCAAAACAAAGAACCGTTGTGCTTAAATCACATTTGACAACAAATCCCAACTGTTCTCATCATAAATTCAACCCTGCATTCACAAACAAAGCAGCAAGTTTCTGTCCTGCATACATACTTTCTGATACAGAGACTGCGAGAGAGCGAGTGAGTGAGTGAGCAAGCGAGCGAGAGAGAGAGAGAGAGAGCATCACCCACACATACAAAAGTTTCCATGTGCCAAACCTAAAGACACCACACACAAAAGTGGACAGTTACAACAACAAATGCACAGGTGCCTACACTTGCACTCGCCCACAACTGCACAATTCAAAGCTTTCCCTTTTCTCTATCTGCTGACTCATCCTGACCAAGTTTGCTTTTTTGCTGTCAGATCAAAAACCAACACAAAACCAGTTACAAGTGTCACTGAAATTCCTAGAGTTCACAGACTGGAATGTATCACTGCCAACACTCAATGTCAGGATTCGCACAGCAGACACACTCTGCCTACACATGATATTAGCCTCCCACACACGATTAAAATGTTTCATCAAAGTCTCCTTTGTTGAAGCTTACACCTGTACTGTACTATCTTTACACACAATCTTTAATGTTGTCAGCAGACAATTCATTTCCATAGCAACATCGTGGTGCAGTTGACACCTTTTGCATTTAAAACAAAAGCACACACACACACATACACATCCACACTCACTCACACAATATACAAACAAGTAATCACCAACAATAAATGATATCCAAAGATATGCACAAAAAAGAGGAGGAAGTTATGACAACACAGCAACTGACACTTTTCTCTCTGTTTCCTTTATTGGGTGGGGTGTGTGTGTGTGTGTGTGTGTGTGTGTGTGTGTGTGTGTGTGTGTGTGTGCGTGCGTGCGTGGTGTGTGTGCCTGGTCTTTTCCTGTGCCTGTAACTCTGCAGGAGGTCTGCCTGTTGGCTGAGTCAGCCACCACATTCCATCTTCAGAGGAGCTGATGTTTTGGTACAGGATACATGCCAAGCATGTTCAGGTTTCCATAACCCACTGAACCTTGACATGAATTGCAGATCCTTTCAATGCAGACGTGATCTTCCGCACATGTACAAAGGGGATTGAGCCACTGGCAGGTCTGCACTGAAGTTAACCATGGAGACCATAACAAATCCCCACCCCGAATGGACCACATGCCACGGCTGGGATACGAACCCATGACTTCATGGACCAGCAGGAATGAAGTCAAACCATCTTCACAGCTAAGCTTCGAGTCCGTCAGCAACTTAGACATTACTGTCAACATCTCCACCACATCCACCCTGACCCGCCTACAAAAACACTCCACAGTCTTGGGCAAAACAAAGCTTCCTCTTTGAACCTATTCCTTTCTTCCTAATAGCTAGCCATCTCTTCACTGCCGCTAAAAAAATGACTACAACAACAAAACCCCTCTAAAGTGAGCTGGTAGTTTACAAAAGTCACTGTAAGAACAAGTGCCTAGTTTTCACAACAACCAAAACTAGTAGGGAACCCCCCCCAAAAAACAACAACAAAACTTCACACATGCTTCAGGTCTTAGACTCTATGAGACATCTACCAAATAACATGAAAGATACATTGTAAAACTAACGTTGACAAAGTAAACTTTGAGTATAAGGCTTTTAATCTGAATGTAATGAGCACTCTCTTTTTCTGAAGAAATCAAACATCCTACAACTACAACACAACAAGAATGAAATGTTTAAAAAAACAAAAAAAAGAAAGAAAAATATGACCACAGTAAGTAGCACCAAAGAAAACACCAGTAAATTCATTATGAAAGCGCAACCAAGATGAAGTCAACAACACTGACATGTTGACAGAAATTCTAATCACACTTTCCTCGATAATACTTTAGCTGAATAATCATGAGTGCATTCAACAAGCTCACAGTACTAAGTCAATCTTACAAGCCACGCAACAAAAACAACGATTAGAGAAAAAAATGATGCCGATCAACCAATTTCTTAAGATTTGTTTGTCCATATTCTGTCACACATAGCATGTGATGAAAATTTCATGCAGGTTCAAATATGACAACAACCAAAACAAGACAAAACAAAACAACATGACAGCAACCAAAATAAAAAAAGACAATGAACAGACCCCAAAAAAATCACACAGAATGAAAATTCAAACACTAAAAAAGCACAATTGCATTAAAGGCTTCACTTTTATTAAGTGCACTTGGATGAATCAATGACACTTTTGACATGCTGCAAATGCATGTTTATGTGGAAGACGTTTAAGTTATTATTCAGTGTCTTAACCTCACCCCCAAAAAACAAACAAACAACAACAAATGTTGAAATGTTTCCTGGCCTTTTTATTTTATTTTATTCTTTTATATTGAGGATAATGGAATAAGCACTTATGTGCTTTTTCCAGTCCCCATGTATATGCGTTTTGTAAATTCTGTCATCTGTTCCCACCAGCACACAATGGCCTACTCTTACAAAAAGCAGAACAGGATTTAACATGTGTGCAAGATGTTCTGCGTGCGTTCACACACAGGACCTCGGTTTATAGTCTCATCCGAAGGACTTTTGGGGAGAGTGGAGTCTGCACTGATGTTATCTCCAGGGGAAAATATCCCCTTGAATGGAAATCGAACCCAGGTCGTCAGATTGCCAGTGCAATGTTCTAACCACTTCAGTGTGTGTGTGTGTGTGTGTGTGTGTGTGTGTTGTCACTGATGTTGGTCTTGTGCTCAATGTTCAAGATTACAAGTCTGACCGTAACAAAATTGTCGACATTTGTCAGACCGCTTCCAGACTTCCTCAATTATTTCCCCAGACCCATACAAAGAATACATTTCTTCCTGCCTGTATCTATGGGGAAGGCTAAGTGTGTGTGTGTGTGTGTGTGTGTGTGTGTGTGTGTGTGTGGTGTGGGGGGGGGGGGTGGGGGGGCTGACAGCTGTTGTTAGTAAAAATGGTAGACTATATACTTTCCACTTCTTCTTCTTCCTTTTTTGTCATGTTTCTCCCAGGGGAGGTTTGACATTGATGAGCCTTCTCCATCTCTCTCTGTTTTGAGCTTCCTCCTTATTTATGCCCCTTTCTCTAAGATCATCTGCAGTACAGGCAGCCCAGGTATTGCTAGGTCTTCCCTTTGGTCTCTTTCCATCCACTACGAAGTTCATTGCTCTTTTTATGATGTGGTGGTCTGCTTTCCGTTGAACGTGCCCAAACCAGCGCATTCTATTGCTACTAGCTACAGACTTCAGATCATCAACTTTGCACATTCTCCATAGTTCTTCATTCGTGATTCTGTCTTCCCATTGATTTTTATCATGTAGCGTAGCATTCGGTTTTCACAGCTCTTCAACAAACGTTTGACGGTTTTTGTGAAAACCCACGTCTCCGAGCCATACAGGAGAACAGGTCTGATGTAGGCCTTATATATCAGGCAGCGTCTCTCCAGTGGGATTTTCTGATTTCCAAGTAGACTTGCCAATTCTTTCCATTTCTTCCAAGCACTCGCAATCCTGGTTCTGACAGCTAACTCAGATTTTGCTTTGCAGCTCATCATCTTTCCCAGGTAGCAGAATTCGTCTACCACTTCTATCTTCCCTTGTTCAAATTCTAGCTCCTCCTTTCCTGCATCGGTATTGTCTTCACCCTTTTTATTCATACAACTGGGGCAGACAAATACTCCGTCCTCCTTCTTCAGACTTTTGAGCTTCGAGCGTCTTTTGTGACACCAATATTGACATTTGGAGCATTTGATCAAATTGTTCCCTACACCTTTGTGGCAGACACCACACAGGTATATATACTCTCCACTTCATAGTCAGAATTACAAGCTGGCTTTATAAAGGAAAATATCCCTGAAGTCAGAATGCGGCTACCTTAATGATGGGCAAAACTGGTCGCATATGCAAACTACACCACCTCTGAGCTCTAGCAGAGAAACACAAAAACAAGAGGAAATTACTTGTAAGTGTTGCTTATCGTTAAATACTGAAACAACTTATGTATGATGAATCCTGAGATTGGATAGAGTCACTCTACCGACAAGACCACCCTGGTGAACTTTTGCTGTTAGTCTCAGTAAGCTGTATATAGTTTTCTTCTCTCCCATGTGGTTTCTCAGAACACAGCTGCCAGTTCTGAACATCCAGATGGACGCATACACAAAAATCTCACCAATGGTGAGCCTCAGAGCTCTCAAAGATGACCCCCCCCAAATAAAACCAAAACAAACTCCACCATATCCAGCATTAAGCTCCAAATTCAGATCCACCAGGAGCTGGTCTGTCAAGTTTGGTAGCGTTGTCAGCCAACTTCTGACGATCTGGTGCACACTTCTCTGCGCTGTAAAGTGGCCTCACTGACTGTTAATGGAAGGCAAGTGATCGTTTCTCAGTGTTGCCTGGGCACAGAAGGGAGATAACCTATCTGCTAAATTCCAGGACTTTTCCATACCCTACAGGTCCAAACTGATTTTTGCAGGTCTGGAAAAGGGTTTTCCACAACTTTTTCTGATTTGGGAAAAGTTTTCCTACATTTTTCATGTCTGGAAAAGGTTTCCCTATTTTCTAGGACTAATCCAGACTTGCAGGTCTGTGTGTGTAAATTCTGAATGTTGTGTGCTGCGTTGCACAGAGTGGTGTGGTGCTGTGTTGTGTCTTTGTAAGACAATATGACGAAGGAGCAAGGGTTTTTTTCCCATTTAAAAAGCAAAATGTGTCAATGTTACTTTTCAAGCTAAAAATAAAAATGACACAGTTGCCGTTCAACACCAAGATATTCACAGTCTAATTCTGGTCTATCACGTACTAAAACGAACACACAAAGCACACACACACACGCACAGTAATACTTTTTGTTATTCAAATCACACTGACAAAAGATGAAAAAAAACTACTTTTTATGATCAGGTGCTATCATGCTCTAAAAGAAGTTCTAGTGCTTCACAAACACACAAATTCATTCCAAGCAGCTTTCTTATTGAAAAGTGAAAGAAAATGCTAAAGTCACTAATGCAAAGAATGATGTAAAAAATGCACAAAAGTTAGTTCAAATCAAAAAGTACACACAAGAAATGATCAGGCCACACTTATCAACCAAAATATAACCTTCAACCATATACTCAAAGAACACATAGGTGAAAAAAGAAAAAAGCTTTTGGAAGAGATATACCTTCATAACCTGGTATTTTGGTCAGTCAAAAGAGAAAGTCAATATATGTGATGTAGATATCAACTCCAAATGATACATATAACTTAACTGTAAATCAGGGCTCTCTATTATTCAGTTTTCACATGTATATATACGTATATTCATCCATCAGTCTCTTCATCTTAATACTTATCCATCTGTTGATTTGTCTGTCTGCTATTCGTGTCAATCTGAAGTTTTAGTGAGATCATCTGCCATTGGATATCTGTACCCACACCACATTCCCTAAGCCGGAATACGGCTACCTTTGTGGGGGGCAAAAACTGTCACATAGGCAAAATCTCATCACTGGTGTACCCCACGGCTCTAGTCAAGGAACACCAAAATTCTGCCAGCACAGTATTTTCAGGATCAACTGTAACAAGATTGTACCTGTACAAAAATTTCCACCACAGTTACAAAACACATCAACATCTACCCCATATCTATATTATTCTATCAAAAAGTATGTTCTTTCGAGCCAGAAGGCCCATAGAGCCGGAGCTTATCCCGGTTTCTGTAGCGTGAAGCGAACTGATGGTTTTTCACCACCCCTGTGACAGGACGCTAGTCTGTCGCCAGATACTTCCCCAGCAGAGCTGGTACCCACTTGTACACCTGGGTGGAGTGAGGAAAATAGGAGTAAAGTGTCTTTCCCAAGGGCACAACACCGAGCCGAGCGGGGATCGAACCCGCGACCTCTGGATCACGAGTTGACTGCCTAAACCACTCGACCACGGTGCCTCCTTTTTTATTCTATCAGCTGTTTTGTTAAACTCTCTCCTCCTTCCTGAACACTAGTGTGACATAATCACGACTATTCTGCTAGCTACATCAATCACAGTTAGTGGTCCTCACAAACAATCACTGAACAAAACCCAAAACCTGTTAAAGCATACCTGTTTTTTCAATTCCTTGACATCCACAAGAATAATACCATTATGAAAGCATCTTCATACTACCATCTGAAGCAATCGCCACTGCTGCGTTTGTTACTCAAACACTGTACCACAACACAAGTATCAATCCCCTTTCTGCCACACCTACCTAAAGTATGCTTATGCACACCTCTTTACCAAGGGGGATGTTGGTGTCAGGTAGGATGGAAACGACAGCTAAACACCGATGTTAGAGGACTGGCTGTTTCTGAGTTATGTTGTGCAGAGAAAACGGGATAACACTAATCTCAAAACAAGACAAAAGAAAAGTCTTGTCACAACGACAGAGGGCCTTCCTCTCATGGGCCACTGAAGTTTGAATACTGTGTGTTGAAAACACTTAAAACTCAAAGCCATTAACATGTAGACACAAGTTTCTTCTTTCTACCCTTTGAAAGATTAGTCAATCCATACATACATAAATAAAATTTTTAAAAATCACATGAAAATGCTTAGGGCTCAAAACGTCAGAGAGAAAACAAACAAACAGATCCAATACTAATGTGATTCAAAACCACTCTTCATTCACGCATGTATGCGTTTCAATGTCTACAGGTATCCAATGAAGAGAACTACTTCCAGGAGCACTTCACTAGCTGTTCAACTACACTGTCAGCTGTTCAACTACACTGTCAGCTGTCCAACTACACTGTCAGCTGTCCAACTACACTGTCAGCTGTCCAACTACACTGTCAGCTGTCCAACTACACTGTCAGCTGTCCAACTACACTGTCAGCTGTCCAACTACACTGTCAGCTGTTCAACTACACTGTCTGTCAGCTGTTCAACTACACTGTCTGTCAGCTGTTCAACTACACTGTCAGCTGTTCACCTACACTGTCAGCTGTTCAACTACTGTTCAACTACACTGTCAGAGGCAAAGAATGACAGATCACTGACCAGCTCACTGACGAGCGGAATGCTCTTCCGACGCGGCTTGATCTCCGGCATGCTGTCGATGCTGGTGTAGAACGGGTTGTGCTCTGGAGGCCTGTCACACAAACCATGCCACCGTCACTTCAAATCAACCCCGAAGTCAGAATGCGGCTACCTTCATGGTGAGGAGAAAGGTCACACATGCAAAAATCTCACCATTGGTGAACTTCAGGGGGAGGGAAAAAAACGAGTTCATCTCTTTAACACTCCCAGCTTCTGGTAATCCTTTCTTGGGGCCTTGGTCTTATTCCTGCTATGTATGTACGTCCTGTGTTTTTCACGAGCATTTTGATTAAAACTGTATGCTATTCTTTTGCACTGTACTGCATTGTTTTGTATCATTTGTTTGCATAGTAGATTTCTCTCAAAACATCCAGGCTGCTCTTTACACAGAAAGCTGCTGGCATAAGTGTGTGTGTGTGTGTGTGTGTGTGTGTGTTTGTACCTGTGATTTTTCCCCCTCTTTATGCATGTGGGTTTGCTAGCCTGCCATTGTTTTTTGGTGCTACAGAATTTTGCCAGGGACACTACTCCTGCTGCTATGGGTTCTTCAACAATATTTTCTACTACACAACAAAACTTCCAGATCATCTTTCCACCTCAAGTCACCACATAATCTGACCACCTCAAGTCATCACATCATCTGACCACCTCAAGTCACCACATCATCTGACCACCTCAAGTCATCACATCATTTGGCCACCTCAAGTCACCACATCATCTGCCACCTCAAGTCATCACATCATCTGACCACCTCAAGTCATAGTCCTCTACTGTTTGTTTGTATTCAAACTCCACACAGTAACTAGTTCCAAAAGGAGGACAAAATTTCCAACTTTGAGACAGAAACGAAATGGCCACACTCAGAAGGACTAAACTAATAATGTAATATCATTGCTTTATTCTGAGGGAACCAGTATAAACTCCAGGGGAACAAATCCTCTAAAAAGGGGCATCTCAGAGGTGGTTCAAACCCAGGCCATCAGATCATGCGCTGCACACGCAACGCTCTAACCACCAGGCTATCCCATCCCCAGACACTTTGTGAGACACTAGTCCCAATTTCACCGATCATATTCCACAATCATCCTTCACTCTTACCCTTGCTGCTGGTCCATGTTCCCCACATAAACAATCACTCTCTTATTTGTAGGTTTTCATTTGAAATGGAAAAAAAACCCCAACCCTCAAAGGTGATGCATGCAGCACTGTGACTCATTCAGACAAAAATGTTGAGGAACTCACAAGGACCCCGATGTATTTGGAATAATGATGTCATCTGACCAGTTACAGTGGCAAAAATGTCTGAGAATATTTCAGATGCAGAGTCATACATAGCTAAAGACCATAATATAGTTTCTCGGGGTCATCACATACACACACATCATTAAGACAAACGATGTCACATAACACTACCAACACAAAACCAAGCCTAAATGATGACACCAATCATTCCTCGGGGTAATCAGAAATCATTATATTATGCACTTATCATAGTCAAGGGCTTTGTCACATAACACCACTAACACATAACAAGCCTCAGTAATGAGCGCACTGGAAAATCCCACTGGAAAAGCTAACACCGTCTTTTGGCTTTGTTCTTTTGGCTCCTAGGCTAGAGCTCTGAGGTTCACTAATGGTGAGATTTTGCTTATGCAAAGCTTTTTGCCCACCATGAAGGTAGCCAATTCCAACAGCAAGGATGATGTCTAAACATGACATGTACATGAGCTGGGTTGTTTTGTTTTTTGTTTAAATTTGTCATCTATTCCTGACACACAGTGGCCTACCTTTCCTAAAGGCAGAACAGGTTTTAACATGTGCAAAGATATTCTGCATGCGTTCACACACAGGACCTAGGTTAGTAGTCTCATCAAAAGGACTTTAAGAGGAGTGGATACGGCACTGATTTTAACTCTAGAGGAAAAATCCCCGTGGAAGGGGGTGTCAGTGGTAGTTCAACCCTGGAGTCGACCCCAGGCCATCGCCAAGTGTAAAGCTCTAACCGCCAGGCTGTTGTGTCCCCCGTTACACTCTTTAAAAAAGTCTTATGACTTGTATTAATGTGGTGAGTTTACCAAAACAATAAGAAAAGGAAAAAAGTGAAAGCTGTGGTCACTTGCATTTCACGATGTTCATCCCCTAACTGAAGGAACAATTTCCATGTCATATTTCTAATATTGCCAAATGGATGAATCAGCATCAAAACAACATATTCCCCAACAATCAGGAGCAAAAAGGAGTTTGTCTGTGATAAAGTAGCCTCATTTAAACTGACATCCGCCCCCTCCATCTCCCTCTTTCACACAGACGGACACACACACACACACACAAATGACAGCACAGATGGCTAGTACAGAAAGAGAAAGAAGTGAAACAAAAACAACAAAAGGGCCAGCCATTTAAAATTTGCTCAAATTCATTTTTATTTCATAACATTCTTTTATTTTGAGGCTGATGAATGAACACTCGTGCATTTTTTACATTCTGTCCCTGAGTGCCTGCAGTTTTGTAAATTTTGCCATCCATTTCCACTGGCACACAATGGAATACTCTTAAAAAAAAACCCAACCATATTTCAATGTGTGATCAATATGTTCTGCCTGTGTTCACATAAGGGATCCTGCTTTATAGTCCCATCCAAAGGACTTTTGGAGGAGTGGAGTTGGCACTTATATGAACTAACTCCAGAGGAAAACATCCCCTTGAACAGGTGTCTCTGGACCTTCAGATCTTGAGCATAATGCTCCAACCACCAGGCTGCCCTATCCCCAGGGTTAGGTCAGCAGTGCCATTGTGAATTCACATACTTTAGAGTGGATAGCTTGCATGTACATGCAAGATGATTACAGACCAGGGCATAACTGTAGGTTCTTTTCAAACAAGCATGGACACACACACACACACACACACACACACACACTGACACATACAAAGAAGACAAATCAACATAAGGAAGAGCAAAAACTAAGGGCCCAAGCCGCTCACCCTCCATTTGCATGTGACCACTGCTTGTAGTGGTATCCATCATGGTAGTCATGGTCCTCTCCCTGGCCCAACAATGACCCTGTCTGCAACAGCAACACAGAAAATGCTCCATCAACATCTCGACTTTTCCATTCTCCGGCACAGCTTAGCAAGGCAAAGCTTATTTCAAAGCCCCACTAGAGGTACATGAAAGTGTTACACGAGACCGACTCAAAACATTGAAGCTGTCAATAAGGTGATGTGTCTGATAGATCAAAATGTAATGGACATTTTGGGTAAATTGAACACAAGAACAACATGTGTGAGAATAAAAGCGGGGCATTTTCAAGTCATTAGTCTGTGGTGAGGCTGCACAGAGCATACTTTACAATAAATATATACGACACCACAACTGCCAAGAAATTAGCAGGTGATGCAGCGTCAAACTATTTTCCCATTTCCCAAACCCATCAAGACTACAAGACCTTTCACAAACCTTTCAACTATCTATGGACATACACACAACAAGGCCAAAGGTGATAGGAGGTCTGAAACAAAGGAATGTATCTATGATTAAAAAACAAACCAACAACAACAACAACAAAGAGAAAACTAAACCCATGGGGATGCCAGAGGCCTATCAGTATAAATGGCATCCTGGAAATTCTGTGCTGGGAATTCCCTCTTTTCTATCCTTTTCTTTTTTCTGCCTTGTTTCTTTTCTTCCTGTCATTGCATTGTTTGTTTTCTGCCTTCTTCAGTTCTTGGTCTATTCTAAAACCTTTATAACAGAAAGACCTAAAAGGCAACGATTCTTTCCCATACCGAGGTTGAACGTGCTGGCGCTGACTTGTCAGGCGCTTAATGGCAGTGCAGCGCGTTTGTGCTCATGAACGACCACAACAGAATGAGGCAAGGACAAACATGTCAAGGTGAGCCTAGTCTGACAATCTGTCCCTGTACACATGCATGCATCAACCCAATCAGTAAAACACGAAGAAAGAAGAAGAAGAAAAGCCGCAAAAAAATAATATTGATTAGCATCACCATTCCAAAAAAAAAGAAAAAAAAGATGATGTGAGCGGGTGAGAGAATTCAAACTCGAACGCAAAATATTTTCTTGAGGGTAACTGGATAAGCCAGAGGCTTCTTTACACCAGGCCTCATGGGAGGGAGGGAAAGAGAGAAAGAGAGAAAGAAAGAGAGAGAGAGAGAGAAGAGAGAGAGAGAGAGAGAGAGAGAGAGAGAGAGAGAGAGAGAGAGAGAGAGAGAGAGAGAGAGAAAACACTTTATGAAGTTTGTTTCATAAAAAAAAAAGTAACTATGATACAAAGTCATACCAATATCGATTACAACAAAGCCAATGGCACTTTTACCTTTAGAACAGCTTTACAGCATACCCTTTTATCCCATTTCCATTTGCAGATGACATTTTCTATCAAACAGTCTTGAACCAAAAGTGGGTTGTTAGAAACACTTTGGCTGGATTTAACAGTTCCTTCAGGTAGCTGTTCTGTGAGAATAAAGGACAACATGGACTGCCACCCCCCCTCCCCAAGTCTCCCTGCTAAGGAAGGAGGACTGGGCAAAGGAGATAGATCACCTGTGTTCTTCTAGTCTACCTCTGTTCAGTCTCAGTGATGTTGTATCGCTTGAGTTCTTTGGTTCAGAGATTATACTGTAATGAATAAAATGTGTGTGTGAGTGAGTGAGTGAGTGAGTGATGTGTGTGTGGTGTGTGTGTGTGTGTGTGTGTGTGTGTGTGTGTGAGTGTATTTTATGTGTATGTATCATATTCATGTAGGTATGAGAGAGAGAGAGAGAGGAGAGAGAGAGAGAGAGAGAGAGAGAGAGAGAGAGAGAGAGAGAGAGAGAGAGAGAGAGAGAGAGAGAGAGAGAGGAAGGAGAGACAGACAGACAGACAGACAGGGACAGAGATCTTCCACCATTTATTTTGATTTGACTTATTTCATGGATAATGGAATAAGCACTTATGTTGGTTTTCTTTTTTCATCCAGTCCCTGTGTGCATGCAGTTTGTAGATTTTGTCACTGGTTCCCACTGGCACGCAATGACCTACCCTTCTCAAAGGCAGAACAGGTAGGTTTTAATGAGTGTGCAGAATATTCTGCACGAGTTCGCACAGGGGACCTCAGTTTATGGTCTCATCCAAAAGGAGGAAGGGGAGGGGGGGGAGGGGGAGAGAGAAGAGAGAGAATTTCCTCATAAGGCCATTGCCCTATCCATGAAACTAATTACAGCTAATGAGTTAGGAAGAATGAGTTCATTGCATCCTTCTTAAAGAGAGAGAGAGAGAAGAGAGAGAGAGGAGAGAGGAGAGAGAGAGAGAGGAGAGAAAGAGGAAGAGAGAGAGAGAGAAAGAGAGAGAGAGAGAGAGAAAGAGAGAGAGATGGGGGGGGAGAGGAAGTTAATTGAATCCGTTTTAAGTGTGTGTGTGTGTGTGTGTGTGTGGTGAAGAGAGAGAGAGAGAGAGAAGAGAGAGAAGAGAGAGAGAGAGATGAGAGGAGAGGAGAGGGAGAGAGAGAGAGAGAGAGAAGAAGAGATTGATTTTGTTTTCATTACCCACATTTGAGTGTCTATGCACATTAAAATTTTTTTAGTATAGTAGGCCACTGCGTGCTGGTGGGAACAAATAACAAAAAAAAAAAACTGCATGCACACAAGGACTGGATTAAAAAAGCATACGAGTGCTTATTCCATTATCCTCGAAGTAAAAGAATAACAACATAAATTTTTTTTCAAATGCCCCATTCTCGCAGGAAATTTAAAATGTATACATGCCACACTCTAATCTGTACTCTGTGTGTGTGTGTGTGTGTGTGTGCTGCATGCATGCACTGTTTTATTATATCTGTGCTTGTTAGAACATGCATAACTTATCTTAATCAAAATATAATTCTTTATAATGCCCCCAAAGCAGTTGCGTAGGTAAAATCTTGCCATCTGTGAACCTTGCAGCTCTAGCCAAGGAATGAAACAAATCTGTACAGGTGACTGTATGCTGTATTCATGTGCTTGTTTGTGTATTAGAGGAAACACAACACAACACAGTAACTAGATGTGAACATGGTAATATCAACAGACCCCAAAGCTTCTCATCATAATAGATTTTAACAAAAAAGTAGAGTAATAATAATAATATATGGAATTTATATAACCCTGAATCTTGTAAAAAGCAAACAAATCGAAGCGCTTGCACTCAAATCATTTACAATGTCCTCTTCCTGGTTTTTTTTTGTTTCGTTGTTTCTTTGTGGTTTTTTATATTTTTTTTTATACATTTCTATGCAATTGATTTCTCAGTAAATCACTAAATGCATTCGTGTTCCAGTAACTTCGGACAACAAATTAAAAAAAATGTTTTAAAGATAATTTCAGTGTTCATATATATATATATATATATATATATATATATATATATATATATATATATATATATATATATCTTCAGTGTGAACTACAAGAGCACATAACTCATGCAGAGGACACAAAGCAGGGGATACACACAGCTTTGCCTGCCTGCCTGCCTGCCTGCAGTGTGTACTGTACAACAGGCATAAGACAACCAATGCCAATCAGATTTGATGCACTGCTGTGATACCTGTATCTGACAGATGCACTGCTGTGATACCTGTATCTGACAGATGCACTGCTGTGATACCCTGTATGTGACAGATGCACTGCTGTGATACCCTGTATGTGACAGATGCACTGCTGTGATACCTGTATCTGACAGATGCACTGCTGTGATACCCTGTATGTGACAGATGCACTGCTGTGATACCCTGTATCTGACAGATGCACTGCTGTGATACCTGTATCTGACAGATGCACTGCTGTGATACCCTGTATGTGACAGATACACTGCTGTGATACCCTGTATGTGACAGATGCACTGCTGTGATACCTGTATGTGACAGATGCACTGCTGTGATACCTGTATGTGACAGATGCACTGCTGTGATACCTGTATGTGACAGATGCACTGCTGTGATACCTGTATCTGACAGATGCACTGCTGTGATACCCTGTATGTGACAGATGCACTGCTGTGATACCCTGTATCTGACAGATGCACTGCTGTGATACCCTGTATCTGACAGATGCACTGCTGTGATACCCTGTATGTGACAGATGCACTGCTGTGATACCCTGTATGTGACAGATGCACTGCTGTGATACCCTGTATCTGACAGATGCACTGCTGTGATACCCTGTATCTGACAGATGCACGGCTGTGATACCTGTATCTGACAGATGCACTGCTGTGATACCCTGTATCTGACAGATGCACGGCTGTGATACCCTGTATCTGACAGATGCACTGCTGTGATACCTGTATCTGACAGATGCACTGCTGTGATACCTGTATCTGACAGATGCACTGCTGTGATACCTGTATCTGACAGATGCACTGCTGTGATACCTGTATCTGACAGATGCACTGCTGTGATACCTGTATCTGACAGATCCCTTTATGCAGGACAAAAGGCCCAGCTCTTCCTGACTCACAGTCTAACGCCCCCCCCCCTCTCTTCTACCCCCCCCCCCCCACCCCAACCTGTTGTAGGCTGTGAGTTGTGATGGGATGTATATATCGAAGCCTACACCTGGGGAGGGGGGAGAGAGGGGGAGAGAGAGGGGGAGAGGGAGAGGGGGGGGGAGAGAGAGAGAGAGGAGAGGGGAGGGGGGAGGGTGTGGAGAGGCAGAGAGAGAGGGAGGGAGAGAGGGGGTGGAGGAGAGATTGATTGATTGACTAATAATCTTTATTCCCAAGGGTTTCAGTTCAGTATTGACATACTTTTATTATTATTATTATTTTTTTTTATCTGGCCCTTGCCCTGAGTAGGGACTATCATTGACCGCACTTACCCGCCATTAAGATAGCTGTATTCAAACTTCAGGAATGACAACAACAAAGGATAACACTGCAGGCACAATCGTGTTCAGAACATAGAAAGGCAACCCCCCCCCTCTCTATGTGTATTTCCTGTTTATTCTACTCTGTGAAAACAGACATGCTTCAACAGTCACTGTGACTTCCCTGCCAATCCAGTCTTGTCTTTGTCCTGTCCCTCAGCTGGAGCAGAGCCCCGAGGCTCCCCAGTAGTCAGTCACGTTTCTGCTGCGTACGCCACAACTCCCCCTTTCCTATGTAGGCAGCCTGCATTCCCATGTTGGGGATGGAGAGTAAACACCACACCTCTGTGCATGCATTTAAAAAAAACAACTTGTCATCTGTTCCTGCTGGCACAAGTTGGCCTCTTTCTAAAGGTGGAATGGGTTTTCAATGTGTGCACAAGATGTTCTGCATGCATTTGCACACGGGGCCTTGGTTTATACTATAGTCTCATCCGAAGGACTTTGGCATTCGGTTTTATTTTCTTGTCAAACTGGGAAGGGCAAGGTTGGAATCGAACCCAAACCTCATTCCTTCTTAATCTTAGCAACTTCAATATAAATGTACACACACGCACACACAACCCCCTTTGTATTTCCTGTTCACTCTTATCTGTGAAAAAAACCCAGACATGCATCAAGAGTTGTATCATTAATATGACTACAATATAAACACAATATGCACGCACACATACACACCCACACCCTTGCTTGTAGATTCCATTTACTTCAAAGTGTGAAAATCAACATCCATGCTTCAACAGCATCCCAGGCTTTGGCTGAGTACCACTTCAGTATATATAACCTACACACACACATACACACACACCCATCCCCAAACACACACACACACACATACCACAACTCAGCCTTGTAAAAAAAAATAAAAAATCAATGTACACCTAACAATGTCTATGGCCCTATCACATGCACCACTTCAATACAACCACACACACAAACACACACACACACACACACACACACACACACAACACAGAAACAAGCATTTGTGATCTGGGTTCGAATCTCATTCAAGAGGATTTTTCCTCTGGAGTTAACGCCAGTGCCAACTCCACTCTCCCCAAAAGTCCTTCAGCTGAGACTATAAACCGAGGTCCTGTGTGCGAATGCACGCAGAACATCCCGTGCACATGTTAAAACCTGTTCTGCCTTTTGGAAGAGTAGGCCATCATGTGTCAATGGGAACGAATGACAAAATTGCATACACACAGGGACTGGATGGAAAAAAAAGCACACGAGTGCTTATTCCATTATCCTCAACAAAAAAAAGTAAATAAATAAAAATAAATAAAACACAAACACAGAGACCCTGGTCTGTACTTCTGTACACCTACACATTGTGGAAATCAAACACACTAACAACATAAATTATGTGACTATCTTAAGTACCACTTTAGTATTAAATATATCTCTATCTATATATACACACATGTTCATGTCTAGAGCTATCAACTTGACGTAATTCAATCTCCACCCTTCCTCTCACCACCACATGATGGAATCTATTCTCCTAGCTCTTTGCTTTTGTCATACATGGAAATCTTTGGGTTTGGTTTATGTTACATGTGTTGGTTTGTTGGTTTGTTTAATGTCTGTTCACTACTTGGTGATATAGACACACCCGCATTCAAACCAATTCTCTCTTTCTCTCTCATACATACACATATTATATATACATATATATATATAATGTTACATGTGTGTGCACGCGCGCAGAGGGAGGGAGGGAGAGAGAGAGAGAGAGAGAGAGGTGTTAGAAATATTAGGGAACAATGATGTTTTGTCCAAGCCAAAACACTGTGTCAGTTATTGATGTAAACTATGTGCCAAGGCCGCCATTAAAAAGTTTTATTATGCTCTAACATATTCAAGTCTAATTGCGTAGTTTAATTCAACACACTGAGACTGTCTTCAGCCATGACAAGCTTCTTCACACACCAACCTGCACTCTCCTTTAAAAGTAGAAAACAAATCTCTGAAGTCAGAGTACAGCCACCTATATGAAGTTACTTTAAAACGGTCACACACGCAAACTTTTCATCCAGTGCGCACTTCAAGTCTCACAGAGACTCCTAGGTGGGATGAATGACTTGACATTCTGGGTGACCCTAGAGTGCTAAGCTGGGGAAAAGCTCAACAACGACAATAATAAAATGTGCAATGTGTGTTGAAGGAGAACTCTCCATGCATGTTTGTCAGCACCAGAGAGGAAAAGCATTGTACATAAAGTACAGACAATGCAACAAAATGTATTGGATTCAAAGTAGGCTTAACGATGATCTTGTTACCATATTGCATGTTCTAATAATTAGAATGAATAGAATTTCTATAGCGCTATATCTTGTGATAACAAATCAAAGCGCTTGCATTCAACATATTCTTACACATACAACCAGTAACAATTAACAACGTTAACAAATTCAAATGTACACACACACACACGTGCATGTGCACACACACACATGCACAAAGGTTTTTCAATTTAGCAGGGTGATGGGGATTTTGGCTGTTGAATGCAAGGGCAGATATGAGATGAAACAGGAGAGGAAAATCTTAGGGTTAAAATAAATATGTCTTGAGGCTGGATTTAAAAGTGTAGTATGTAGGCTTTTGGCGAAGGGAGAGAGGGAAGTCATTCCAGATCATTGGACAATATCATGTGTGGAAATCAATATTTTAAATAATGGCTGATTGGCCATTTATTGCAATTTGTGCTAAATCTAGATTTTCCCTTCCCTCCAGTAGTTCTTAATTAAGGACATTTGTGTTTCTGTTCCTGAGAAACGTATGTCAAGGCAAAGGATAATAAATGCACACTATCATTTTGATCTCTGTTTTCAAAAAGATCAATCACACCACACAGTCACCAAGCAAGCAACGAATGAACAAAACCAAAACAGAAACAAAAGGCAAAATCCTGGTTTTCTGTGTGCCAACCAGCAAATCCACCACACACACACACACACACACACACACACACACACACACACACACACAGGTGCTCTGCCAGCCCAACCATGTATTTGTCACTGTCAATGGGTGTTAAAGGGCAGCATGAATCATTCAGCATGGCTTCAAACACTCCATGCTATATTAATTCATTCTGCTTCTAATGGAACCAGGACAAGGCCAGGTCTGCCTGCCTGCCTGCTATTCCTGTACCCAGTTTCTTCTGATGGTAAAACTATGCTGCACACACATACATATGCACACACACACAAGGAGGAGGGGGGTGTGGGTAGAGGGGAAAGATAGGAAGGGAGGGAGAGGGGAGAGAGGGGGAGAGGGAGGGAGAGGAAGACAGAGAAAGAGAGAGAGAGAGAGAGAGAGAGAGAGAGACTGACAAAGAGACAGAGGAGAGAGAGAGAGAGAGAAGAGAGAGAGAGAGAGAGAGAGAGAGAGAGAGAGACTGACTAAGAGACAGAGTGAAATGGCTAAACACTTTTAAAAGTGCTTTCATTTTTAGAAACTCTCCGACGAGTTTGCTATTTCTAATGACCATCTGTTTATTATTAAGGTGACCTAAACGCTGCAAGAGGTGACCAGCAGTCGTTCTTTTTTTCTCTCCTTTTTTGTTTGTTTTATAAATAATTCACTCCTTAATCAGGACAAACAGTCGCATACACAAAACCCTCACCACCGGTGTGAACCCTACAGCTCTAGCTGAGAGAAACTAGAAAAAGAAAATAAAGTTCTCTCAGGTTACATTTTCATATCCACCCCCCCCCCCCCCCCCAATTCATTTTTTTTTCTCTTCAGGGTCATCTTTCACAATGAAGTCTGGGAAAACATGCCACAGCATGTGATCACCTCTGTGAATATTATTGCTGCCTAAGAGGACAGTCTGTCCGTCCACCTGTCTGTCTGTCTGTTTCAGACATGACTGACAGGAGTCAATCACCGCCCCGGTCTCCTGAGTGGTCTCAACTGGGAGAGTAAGATGATGAGTAGTCACGTCTCCATGCCTGCATGAATGAATGAATCCCCGTGGAAATAATTCTGTTCATGACACAGGAACAAATCAGTGCTGTCGTAGAAAGGTTTGGGTGGAGTTTGGGTGGGGTTTGTGTGTTTGTGTGTGTGTGTGTGTGCGCTTGTGTGCATGCGCGCGTGCGTGTGCGTGTGTGTGAGAGTGTGTGTGTGTGTGTGCATTTCTTCTTCTTCTTCTTCTTCTTCTCTCTCTCTCTCTCTCTCTGTCTCTCTGTCTGTCTGTCTGTCTGCATGTACCTTGGCCAGAGCTCTGAGGTTCACCATTAGTGACATTCTGCATCTAAGCCATTGTTCGCTCACCACTAGGGTAGCCGCATTCTGTTTTCAGGGATGATGTAATATAATACTACTACTACTAATAATAATAATAATGTATGGAATTTATAGAGCGCTGAATCTTGTAAAGTAAACAAATCAAAGCACTAAACATGTCTAAACAAGACGCTCAGAATGCATACACTCTTTTCTTTATCATAATCCATTCTTGCAAACAATGGCCTACTCTTCCGAAAGGCGGTTTACTGTCTCATTCAAAAGGATTTTTGGGGGTGGGTGGGAAGTGGAGTTGGCACTGATACTAGCTAACTTCAGGGGAAAAGATCTTCTCAATTGGTTGTCTTGGGGGTGGCTCAAACCCACACCATCAGACTGCCACCTCAACTCTCTGACCACTTGGCTAACAATTCCCCCTCCTTTCATGTCTGTGCTGCTCTCCCTTGTTTAGCTATTCATGTCTGTTCTGCTCTCCCTTGTTTAACTATTAATGTCTGTTCTGCTCTCCCTTGTTTAGCTATTCATGTCTGTTCTCTCCCTTGTTTATTCATGTCTGTTCTTCTCTCCCTTGTTTAACTATTCATGTCTGTTCTGCTCTCTCTTGTTTAACTATTCATGTCTGTTCTGCTCTCCCTTGTTTAACTATTCATGTCTGTTCTGCTCTCCCTTGTTTAACTATTCATGTCTGTTCTGCTCTCCCTTGTTTACTCATGTCTGTTCTGCTCTCTTGTTTAACTATTCATGTCTGCTCTGCTCTCCCTTGTTTAAATATTTACATCCACAGTGGCTGTTTAAAATTTTGTTACTGTTTAAAGACCACATCAGTTACGTTACTTTTGAACTCACGAGAGGGTCATTTACTCATGCTTGTAATCTGCATATCTGTTGTATAACCTAACACTGACATAATAGGAAATAGAGCAAAGAGAAAAAGAAAGATATAGTCATATCAGGGGGTAGCAGGGAGTGTGTGTGTGTGTGTGTGTGTTTGCGCATGTGTCTTGGGGAGGGTGTGTGTGTTAAAACCTGAAGATACAGGAGAGAGATTTCAGACTTTTACTGTGCATAGGCCTAAGGCCACAATACAAAAGTAAATTGGGCATAGGGAATGGGCACATGAAAGAGACAGAGAGACAGACAAAGAGACAGAGAGAGAGAGACATATATATAGAAGCAAAGAGAGACAGAGATTATGATGGTACTGCTGCTTTCCCAAACGTTAACAGATCAACAAGCAGATTTCCATTCATCTGGTCTTAACCCTGAAAAGGAGTTGACAAACACAGGCACAAATAATAGAGAAAAAACAACAAAACCAACAACAAAAACTGATCACATTTTCTACAAAACGAAGGTTCCAGCTCATAATTCAAAACAAACAATTAAGGACAGAATCCTTGGCATCAGAATGAATTAAAAGCAAACATCTGGAAAAAACAAAAATGATCATAGCGCGATGACAAGAGAGACACAGACGTGTGAAGAGGGCTAGGTGTGACATACAAGCATCATGCTTGTGTGTGAAATTGTCAACAACAACGAACACAAAAAAGTCAATAAAGAAAAAGGAACTGATTGATTAGAAACGCAGGCCTCTGAACAAGTAAGGGGTTATTGAGAGAGAGAGAGAGAGAGAGAAAGAGATACAGAGAGAGAGACCTAAGATTACATGTGTGTGTGTGCATGCGGGCGTGCATGTACGCTTGCTAGAAGATATTCAAAGGATATAGAAGAAAAACCCTATTGGTTTCAAAATTTAAAACAACAACAAAACAAAACAAAAACAAGGACATAGAAGTGTGACTGATAAGATCAGAAAAGAGGAGAGTGGCCTAACTACATGCAACAGACTTCTGACATTGTTTTTAAATTGTGCCCATTAAAACCCATTCCAACTTTTGGAAGAGTAGGCCATTTGTGCCAGAGGAAACGGTTGACAAAATTGTACAGAGACTGCATGCACACGGGTGTAGTGTTCAGACATCACCCCTGTGGTTGGAATGCAGCCACCTTGATGGTGGGTTAACGGTCACACGCACAAAATCTCACCATCGGTGAACCTCAGAGCTCTAGCTGAGGAACACGCACACATACACACTCACACGTGCGCACACGCTCAAAGAAAAAACCCTAGCACATGTATCAGCAATCAGTGTAGTACACACAATGGCACACACACACTCACACAATCAACATGCAGTTTCCACCCTTCACACATCCATTTTACTTCCATGTATAACCCCCCCACACACACACACGTGCATAATCTCATTCTCCATCCACAGAGTAACGACAGAAATTACCAATTCGACATCAAAGGCAAGGTAACCTGCATAGCCAGCTAGACTCGTTTTATAAATGCTGGATGGCGGATGATATTGCAGAGTGGTTGAGACTGACTTCAGTCCCTAGAGTCCATGAAGTCATGGGTTCAAATCTTGGCAACAGCATCTAAGTGAATTAAGGGTGGGAATGTTCACCATCTCCCAGATCACACCTAAGAGCAGACCTGCCAGTGCCTTTTATGGATAACCATCTATCTATCTGTCCCATAGTCTGACGACCGTGGGGGCACCCTCAAAGACTCAACAACCAGTTCCCTCCATTCCGCTCTCTGTTCTGCCTTTCTCAGGGTTTTGTTGAGTTCTAGGCCTGTCCATTCGCTGATGGATAACACATGCAGAAAATCAAACATGCATGCTAAAGAATCTGTACTTCATGTCGGCATTTGGCGAGTTATGGAAACATGATCATACCCAGCATGCATCCTGTACAAAAACAAACAAAACCAAGCTGCTCTGAAGTTGGAATGTATCAGCCGAGGCAAGTGGGCAGATGTTCTGCAGAGTTACAGGTACAGAAGAAGACGAGACACTCTGCATCACCACACCAGGTAAGGGAACGGTGAGAAGACGAGATGTATACTGCCTGGGGATGGGAGGAGGTCTGAAGTGTAGCGAAAGTTTTAGCATGTGGACAGCCACAATGATAAAATGGTGTAAGATATTGACAGTCTGGCACACAATCACAGACATAACTTGCTAAACTGACAGCTAAAGTCTCATAACAAAAGGTTTATTCGCATATGTAGCAATGTTAACTATGTTACATGATGTCAGCAATGTAGTTTATATCAGTTTTCATACTTTGTTTTGCTTGTGTGTGTGTGTGTGAGCGTGCGTGCGTGCAAGCAAGTCAAGTCAAAATTTTATTTCCAGATGGTACATTGAATAAGCAATGCATTTGCTTCTTTTCATCAAGCCATCTATCTAAGAACAAATTTCGTAATGATTATACTAAGACACTACATTATTGCATCCTTTACCATTAAATTAAACCAGTAAAAAAAAATTTAAATTGTTAAACACTACACAAGCACAGATTTCATGTATGTATGTGTGCATGCACATTGTGTGTGTGTGTATAGTATGGCTTTTGTGTAACACAAATTGCCACAGAAAGCCTGATATGAACTGGTCTGTGAATTATGCATGCTGATAAAATGGGTCTTTTATTTGATTGACTCTGTTTATGGATTATGACATTTTGTGAATAGCCTGCACACACCTATCTTATAACAGAGACAGAGAGAGAGAGGGAGGAGAGAGAGAGAGAGAGGAGAGAGGAGGAGAGAGAGGGGGAGAGGGAGGGAGAAGGAGGAAAGAGAGAGGAGGAGAGAGGAGAGAGAGGAGGAAGAGAGGGAGAGAGAGAGAGAGAGGGGGGGAGAAGAGAGAGAGAGAGGAGAGAGAGAGAGAGAGAGAGAGAGAGAGAGAGAAGAGAGAGAGAGAGAGAGAGAAGGAGAGAGAATGAAACTCAGAAACTTTTCATTGAAGGAAAAGAAGCATGCATTTTTTTGGGGGGGGAAGGGGGGGGAGGGAGGGAAGGGGGACATCTGATCTAGAGTCAAGAAAAATCGATAAACCTCCAAAAAAATCAAAGAAAACTATCACACGAAACATCATAAAAAAAACACATGACAATAATATATAAAATCATCAGCTAGAGAAAAAAGGGAGGTAAGAAAAAGAAAAACATTTCCAAACTGACTCATTCAAAAGAAGACGAAGAAAACGAGCAGCAAACAGAAAACACCAAAGGTCAGAGCAAGTTCAAGAGAGGAAGGCAGAAGAAAAAGAGGGAAAACATGTCAAAAAAGGAGAGTGAGAGAGAAGAGAAGAATAAGAAAGAGAGAGACAGAGAGAGAGAGAGAAGACAGAGAGAGAGAGAGAGAGAGAGAGACAGAGAGAGAGAGAGAGAGAGAGGAGAGGAGAAGAGAAAGAGAGAGAGAGAGAGGAGGTGAAGAAAGAGAGAGGAGAGAGGAGGAGAAGAGAGAGAGAGAGGAGAGGAGAGGGAGAGAGGGGGAGGAAGAAGAGAGAGAGAGAGGTAGGGAGGGAGAGAGAGAGATAGAGAAAGAGAGAGAGAAGGATGGAGGGAGGGGGAGAGAGACAATGACAAATTCTTTTATTTTGAGGATAATGAATCACTCATGTGCTTTTTTACATCCAGTCCCCACCCGTAGGGATACATCTTCATAATAACCCAATACTCATACTCTCACACAGTAGAAACAAAAGGGAAAAAACTTTTTTAAAAACCCAAACAAACAAAGAAAAGAAAACCCCCAAAACAACCCCCTAAAAAAAAAAACACCTCACCAAACCCCCCACCCCCCCCCCCCCAAAGGACAAAAAGAAAAACAAACAAACAAACAACAACAAAAAAAGAGAGAGAGATGGAGTATGGGAGGGAGAGAGGGAGGCAGAGCAAAGGGGAAGGGGTGAGCAAGAGGACAGATCTAGAGAAGGATGAAGGGGGGGGGGGGGGGGGGGGGGGGGGGGAGAGGGGGTGAGCAAAGAAGAAAAAAAAGAAAAGAATGAAAGAGAAGGCAAAGAAGACAGAGGAGAGACAGATAGGAAGGAGAGATAATTATGGGGAGTGTGAGAAAAGGAGAGACCAATGATGAGAGAAAAAAAGGTGGACGAAAAGTTCAGATGCAGACAGAGGGGGGGGAGGGAGAGAGAGAGAGAGAGAGAGAGAGAGAGAGAGAGAGAGGAGAGAGAGAGAGAGAGAGAGAGAGGAGGAGAGAGAGAGAGAGAGGACAAAGGGGAGAGAGAGGAGGAAGAGATAGAGAATGAATGAATGAACACTTTTGAATGAACATTTTTATTGAGGGAAAAGAGTAAGCACAGAGAGAAAAGAAAGGGAGAGAGAGAGAGTGAGAGAGGGATTAAATCAAATTCTTTTTATTTTTCATGATACTTAATAAGCACCTGTGTGCTTTTTTACATCCAGTTCCCAGAAAGTGAGAGAGATAGAGAGAGAGAGACAGACAGAGACAGAAACAGTCTAAAAAATAAAACAACAAATGACTAGA
Organism: Rapana venosa; assembly: GCA_028751875.1. Classification (NCBI taxonomy): domain Eukaryota; kingdom Metazoa; phylum Mollusca; class Gastropoda; order Neogastropoda; family Muricidae; genus Rapana; species Rapana venosa. Next base: position 6,231,538 of record CM054153.1, on the reverse strand, counting down.
CATGACACACTTAACGGGCCAACACGACACACCACGTCATAAAACTGTGTCATGAATTATAAATCACTTTTTCTCCTTACTATGTCGTAATTTTACCCGATGTCATAATATTGCAGACAGGTATTATATAATAAATGATATGCCCCCCCCCCCCCAAAAAAAAAAAAAACCCAACAGAAAAAACCTCTAAACTGTTAGTCATGCTCCGGTTGTCATGACAATTTCAGCTGAAAGAGCAATGTCGGATTCTCCTCTGACGCATCATCATTATTATCGGTTTTCAAAACCTGACTTTTTTGATTCCCCAGCTAGAACTTTGAGGTTGATAAGTGGTGAGATTTTGCGCACATGCAACCGTTTGCCCACCCTTAAAGGTAGCTGCATTCTGACTTCGGGGTTGATGTCCTCACAATACCAGTGTACACTCATGTAAAACACACTGTCCCCTGGTCCTAACAGCATGCACTGGCCTACTGTTCTGAAAGGCAGAATGACTTTTAGCAAGTCAGCAAGATGTTCTGCGCGCATTCGTACACAGGATTTTAGTTTCTATGCTTATCTGAGGGACTTCCAGGGCAGTGAGGTTGGTACTGATATTAACTCCAGGGACAAAAACCCCCTGGAATGGGGTGTCTGTGTGGTGGCTTGAACCTGCTCTGTCAGACTGCAAGGTCAAAGCTCTAACCACTCTGCTCCCCTGCATCATCATCATCATCAAACCAGAATCATTCAACCAGACATCTTGCACAGAATGAGGTACACAAATCATAACCCACACGATAACATGAACCACACGATAACGCAGTGCCATCAAGCCCTACTTTTATTATTTTTGACACATGATACAAACATTTAATACAACATATGTAACAATCATTTGCCAACATTTCATGCAGATCTGTTGTATAGTATGAGATATTACATTTTAAACATATTATCTCCCTATTTCAGCTCGTTTTGGCCAAATCCTTCCATGAACAGGAAGTCACTAGTGTCAGGTGTCTATATGAGACTAAGAGTTACAGAGATAAAACCAAGCACACAGTCAAACTGCTGTGACAACTTCATATATATATATATATATATATATATATATATATATATATATATATCCCTCTCTCTCTATATATATATGGTGGGTCGGTGGTCTAGAGGTAACGCGCCTGTCTAGAAAGCGAAAAGTCCGGGTCTGAAGTGTGCGGCGGTTCGTACCCCGTTTGGACCGGAAATTTTTCCCCCATCCATTAGACCATGAGTGGTGGTCTGGGCGCTAGTCTTTCGGATGAGACGATAAACCGAGGTCCCGTGTGTTACACGTAATTATTTAGCGCACGTAAAAAAAAACCCACGGCAACAAGAGAGTTGTCCCTGGCAAAATTCTTAGAAAAAAGCCACTCTGATAGGGAAACAAATACAGCTGCAGCAAAAAAAAAAAAAAAAAAAAAAAAAAAAAAAAAAAAAAAAAAAAAAAAAAGGGTGAAAGGGTGGCGCAGCGCTAAGTGGCGACGCGTTCTCCCGCTCTCCCTGGGGAGAGCAGCCCAAATTTCACGGAGAGAAATCTGCCGTGACTTAAAGTGGTATGAAATAAAATCTGAGCGCTTTGATTTGTTGCTTTACAAGATTCAGCGCTATATAAATTCCATACATTATTATTATTATTATTATATATATACATGTATACATGGCATGACTAGACATGTTCTGATCACCACCACCACTGCAGGTGACCGGATCTCTCAGGGCAGACTGCCATGAACACATTGCCCATGCAGGGGAAGGTGGGAGGTTCTGCTCTCTGTGTGACACAGCCTAATCACGGTATTGTGGCCAGTCTTCCATCTTTAAGTCATCAGAGAAGCTGTGTGACACAGTCTAATCACGGTATTGTGGCCAGTCTTCCATCTTTAAGTCATCAGAGAAGCTGTGTGACACAGCCTAATCACGGTATTGTGGCCAGTCTTCCATCTTTAAGTCATCAGAGAAGCTGTGTGACACAGTCTAATCACGGTATTGTGGCCAGTCTTCCATCTTTAAGTCATCAGAGAAGCTGTGTGACACAGTCTAATCACGGTATTGTGGCCAGTCTTCCATCTTTAAGTCATCAGAGAAGCTGTGTGACACAGTCTAATCACGGTATTGTGGCCAGTCTTCCATCTTTAAGTCATCAGAGAAGCTGTGTGACACAGCCTAATCACGGTATTGTGGCCAGTCTTCCATCTTTAAGTCATCAGAGAAGCTGTGTGACACAGCCTAATCACGGTATTGTGGCCAGTCTTCCATCTTTAAGTCATCAGAGAAGCTGTGTGACACAGCCTAATCACGGTATTGTGGCCAGTCTTCCATCTTCACGTCATCACAGAGGGAATTTCCTTGAAGTATTGGATGTCACTTACTCTTGTGTGTTATGATATATCCTGATTTTGTTCTGTTTCTCAAACCCATACTAAAGAAAGAGAGAGAGAGAGAGAGAGAGAGAAGAGAAGAGAGAGAGAAGAGAGAGATGAGAGATGATGAGAGAATGATGAAGATGTGAAAAGAGGAGGGAGGGTGGGGAGGGCGAGTGAGAGAGAGGGAGAGAGAGGAGAGGAGAGAGGGTAGAGAGAGAGAGTATGAGATGAGGAGAGAGAAAGAAGAGAGGGAAGAGAGAGAGAAAGAGAGGGAGAGAGAGGAAGAGGGAGAGAAGAGAGAAGAGGAGAAGGAGAGAAGAGGAGAAAGAGGGAGGGAAGGGAGGGGGGGAGAGAGAGAGAAAGAGAGAGAAGGGAAGAGAGAGAGGGAAGAGAAAGAGAGAGAGAGAGGGAGGGAGGGAGGGAGGGAGAGAGAGAGGAGAGAGGAGGGAGGGAGGAGGGAGGAGGAGAGAGGAGAGGAGAGAGAGAGAGAGGAGAAGAGAGAGAGAGAGAGAGAGAGAGAGAGAGTGAGAGGAGCAAGAGACAGAGAAAGAGAGTGAAGAGTCCTTTCGAGCAGAATCTTCAGCAATAAATAAATACCACAAATTTACACACACACACACATACACACACACACACACACACACACACATACACACACACACCACAAGTGTAAGCCGCTGTAAACCAGACAAGAGTGGCTGGAAAACAATGTATGATCGACACCTGCAAGTCACTCTTTCTGGAGGTGGCATTTCTTCATTTGCTAAGTCTTGGGCAAGGACCAATATCTGAAGAAGCTAATATTTCCTTTGCACTGGTTGATCTATCTAAGTGTCAATCTACCTACCTATCTGTCTATCTACATATCCATCCATCCATCCATCCAACCATCCACCTACCTACCTACCTACCCACCCACCCTAACCTATCTATCTCTCAATCTACTTATTAGTCTATCTATCCATGCATCTCTTTAGCTCTTTACCACTTATCTTCTAAATATCTATCTACACACAAACACAGATATACATATGTGCAAACGCATACATACTCTCACAGAAAGAGAGAAACACACACACAGAGTCTCTCTCTCTCTCTCTCTCTCTCTCTCTTCTTCTCTCTCTCTCTCTCTCTCACAAACACTCTCTCTCTCTTTGTCTCTGTGGTGTATGTCTCAGTCTCACTTAAAATAATCTGTACAAAGAAATGAAGGACTAGATGACTTTTACAAATTACTTACAGTCAATAAAAACTAATACGATTTTTATTACATGGGAAGAAGTCGTTTTTATACCTCTTATTCAATTTCGTACTATACAGGGAGGGAGAGACAGACAGACAGACAGACAGACAGAGAAATGCAAACACTGGAGTCAGTGGCAGACAAAGAAACAGACAGACTGACAGAGAAACAGACAGACAGAGAAACAGACAGACAAACTGAGAAACAGACAAACTGAGAAACAGACAGACAGACAGAGAAACAGACAGACAGAGAAACAGACAGAGAAACAGACAGAGAAACAGACAGAGAGACAGACTGAGAAACAGACAGACAGACTGAGAAACAGACAGACAGACAGAGAAACAGACAGACTGACAGAGAAACAGACAGACTGACAGAGAAACAGACAGACAGACAAAGAAACAGACTGACTGACAGAGAAACAGACAGACTGACAGAGAAACAGACAGACAGAGAAACAGACAGACAGAGAAACAGACAGACTGACAGAGAAACAGACAGACTGACAGAGAAACAGACAGACAGAGAAACAGACAGACTGACAGAGAAACAGACAGACTGACAGAGAAACAGACAGACAGAGAAACAGACAGACTGACAGAGAAACAGACAGACAGAAACCAATTATGTCAACCAGATGGTTCTCCTTGTAACATGAACGGGTCATTCCTCTTTATTTATTTCTTCATATTTCATATGTTCTTAACCACACTTCATATCCACCTGATCAGCGTGTGAATACATATGGTACATAGCAGGTAGGAGATCTGTCATTATCATTATGGCTACTATTATCATCACAGTATTTGCAGCAAAACAAGAAAGATCAGAAAGAAAGAGAAATAACAAGTTTTCCTGAACCAAAGAAGAAAAAGAAAATCAAAGCCTCATTTTCAGTTGCTTTGTTAAAAAAAAAAAAAAGGATAAAAAAACGGTTATGAAACGGCCTCTAAAGACTGACATTTCCACTCCTTCTCTTAAGCACACATTTTCCCCCAGGAAAAAACCCACAAACGAATACACATAATCCAACCATGTCTATGCACAAAAGTACACACAACACATTTCACAGCCAGTCACACATTTCCTTCTCTTTCGTAATCCTTACCCTCTTAAAAATTTTTTTATTGGACATGTAATTGAGGACTGTAATTCACTTAATTCTCTACTCACTTGCTAATTCTGTGATTGTCTGTCTCTCTGTGTCTGTGATCCCCTCTCTCTCTCTCTCTCTCATCCTCTCTCTCTCTCTCTCTCTCCACTCTCTCACTCCCTCTTTCTCTCTGTCTGTTGTCTGTCTGTCTGTCTTTCTGTCTCTTATTCCCTGTTTGTGATATCACTGACAGATTTAGAACAAAACCCAACTCCATTCTAAAACATATTGAAACTTATGTTGTAAGAATTTTTCACTATGGAAATTTTGATTGTACTGTGTCCACTATTATGTTTTTACTGAGTTAGACAAACAAAATCATGCATTTGCATAGACTGGGGAGAAAAACGACAACTTAGCAGATTAAATATATATATTTTTTTTTACTTGGTAGATATTATCATGCATTTGCATAGGCTGGGGGAGAAAAACGACAACCTAGTAGATTAAAAACAATATTTTTTACTTAGTAGATATTTGATATTTCATGAAAAGGTAATTTCTTGTAATGTCCCATGCTTTTATCACACAATACTATAATTATGAAATGTGATGGAACTGAAAGGTGTGTGTATGTATGTGTATACGCATGTGCTTGTGTGTGTGAGAGTTTCTTGATTTATTTATTCTTTAATTTTGAATGAAAGAAATGTTTATTATACATGTTAACATTGTGAGCAACAACAAGCCAATGGCTTTGAGGATAATGGAAAAAGCACTCGGTTTGTACATGATGTAATGTTTCCTTCCACACAAATGGCCTACTCTTCTGAAAGGCAAAACAGTTAACGTGTGCAACATACTCTGCGCTGTATACAATCGCACAAGGGATCTCTGTTTATGGTATCATTTGAAAGATTGTGTGAGAGTGTGTGTGTTTTATATTCTATTCTTTTATTTCAAAGATAATGTGTGTGTATGTGTTTGCGCATGCAAGAACAGATGATCAGAAATGACTTTTCAAACAAGCTGAGGTAGGTGTTCACAGGAATTTACAGGTAAATGATGATAATGTGGACATACATAAGCCTGAATCCATCTCTCTCTGGGTGTCCCAGATGCAAAATGCTTTGGACAGTTACAGCTCTCCCTTCTAATGGCCTGACCAACTCACTACCCAATGGCCTGACCGACTCACTATCCAATGGCCTGACCAACTCACTACCCAATGGCCTGACCGACTCACTATCCAATGGCCTGACCGACTCACTATCCAATGGCCTGACCGACTCACTATCCAATGGCCTGACCGACTCACTATCCAATGGCCTGACCGACTCACTACCTAATGGCCTGACCGACTCACTATCCAATGGCCTGACCGACTCACTACCTAATGGCCTGACTGACTCACTACCTAATGGCCTGACCGACTCACTACCTAATGGCCTGACCGACTCACTACCTAATGGCCTGACTGACTCACTACCTAATAATAATAATAATAATGTATGGAATTTATATAGCGCTGAATCTTGTAAAGCAACAAATCAAAGCGCTCAGATTTGAATTCGGGCTGCTCTCCCCGGGGAGAGCGGGAGAACGCGTCGCCACTTAGCGCTGCGCCAATACCTTTCACACCTTTATTTTTTTTTTATATTTGTGCTCAGCTGTATTCTTTTTCCCTATCAATGCTTTGTTCAAGAATTCTTCAAGGGACCAACTCCTCCATGGCCTGCCGATCTTACCATGCGCTACAATCACTACCTGCTGAACACATCGGGACCACATCGATGTATCGCCCTACAATCCGACCGACTCAGCTCCAACCACCACTCATACTAATGGTGCGGACAATTCCGTCCAATCGGCGCGTCACAACCAACGCACACTTCAGACCCGACTTTCCTTCTACGACAGGCGCGTACCTCTAACCACCGACTCCACCTAATGGCCTGACCGACTCACTACCTAATGGCCTGACCAACTCACTATCTAATGGCCTGACCGACTCACTATCTACACTATCACCCCCCCCCCCCCCCCCCCCCCAAGTCTTCAAAGGATACCAGGTAAGTGAGGCCTGGCTGTCACAGCTTGCCCGTTGTTCCCTTTCAGTACAAAATGATCCGTCTGGGTACAGTGTTCCCTTTAAGCCAGCCATAACTTCCTTTTTTCTCTGTGTGTTTTTCTGGTTGGTTTTGCATGTTTTTTAAAACTGATCAATTTATTTTACATAGATGGAGGCAGAGAGGCAAGGTGAGAGAGGGAGGGAAGGAGAGGGAGACAGAGAGAGAGAGAGACAGCAGACACCCAGACAGATGGATAGAGAAGAGAATGCCAAAACTGTTGTTATTGCTAATAAAAGCTTTTTGACAAGTGGAGGGGGTGGGTGACACTTTACAATAGAACAAAAAGTAATAAAACTTCATGCCCACACATCTCCATTACCCTTGTGTACAACTGTTCAGATCAAAGAAAATAAGACATAGAGAGAGAGAGACAGAGAGAGAGAGAGAGACAGAGAAGGGGGGGGGGGGGGGCAAACAGACAGACAAGACAATTAAGAAACAAACACAACAAACACAACAAACCACCAACTAACAAAACAAACCAGAAACGAAACAAACAAAAAACCCTACACCATTTACCAGACTCATGTTTGACCCGGCATTCCGCGCCTCCTCTCGGATGACATGCAGGGGGGATCCCTGAGGCGCGCGGTGTCGGAACCGGCAGGCCGCCACAGTGTAGGCCCTGCACAGCTTCTGCCGCTCGTCGTCAGCAAAGAGAACAACATCTTCCTCACAGTCTGTCGCTGCCACCTGGTCCTGCCACTTGGGCTTGTTGTAGATGCTGCCCATGCGTTTCCGCAAGATGCATGGCTCCTCTTGCGGCTCCATCACATCCTCGTCCATCTCCTCCTCCTCCTCTTCCTTTTCAGACTCTGACGACGCTTTCTGCTCGTCATCGTCCGAGCAGCGCTTGATTTTTTCCAAATCAGCTCCCATGCTGCCTGCGCGCGCTCGTCCAATCAGCGCGGCCCTGGGTGGAGAGCTCACTGGGGAAGAGTAGCGTAATCCTTCTCAGTGCGATGATGTGGTCTTTTGACATTGTTCTCATCAGTTTTTTCAAGAGCAGTACATGTGTGCCTACACCAACACACTTGTGGAGAGAGCACAGATGTTCACTCTCTGTTTCCAGTCTTGTGTAACCACAAAGAGTGCCCTCAGGAAACGCCTGGAGTCTTAGCTTCCTTCATGGGTAACAGCTTACTAAGCCTGGCTGATGTCGAGATAATGGCAGCGCTGTATCTAGCTGATCTGCCTCCTCATAACTCAGCTAGCTCTGTCATACGTAAGTACATACATGCACTACAGTGTCATTACTGTAATGGGGGCTTTCCTACCGCTGCTCAGTGGCAACGAAATGGGAAAATCACTAATGATGCATACCTCTGCTGCATGACTTTTTAAATTTTTTACTCTTTGCCTTCTGAAAACATGTTATCTGATGTTTATATGGTACACAGCATTTAAAGTGACTGATTTATCTTTCAATCTTCCAAAGTTACAGTATATAGAAGCACAGGTTTTCACAAAACCATGGTCCATTTACACAAAACACAATAAAGATGTGTACTTGATACCACAAAGGTGAACCCCCCACCCCCTCCGAAAAGAAGTCTAAACAGATAACCAGCCCATATGGCAGAGAGCAATACAAAGGACAGACGTTTTCCTTCTGTTTCTCTAGCTTCAAGCCCTCTCAGAACACACAGGGCTCTGCCACTCTTCACGGTCACACAGAAAACATGTAAACCAAGACTTCTGTAGTCCATGAACAGTACACAACACTTGGATTCCAATGGTGCAATCAACACTCACACTGACCAATACTTATTACAACTGCGTTTTTCTCTCCTGTCTCCCCCACTAGGCTTCATCTGTAGAAGACTGCTACCTTGACGAAAAGACAAAAGGCATCTTCTTATAAAAAAACCACCCTCAAAAAGTCTACAAAAAAATCCACTCCCTGGTGTTCATCATCTACATCCGTCCCTCAAATCTATATCAGCACAGAAAGCTTTCATTACAACAGGATATAGAAACAACAAAACCAGGATCTTAAAAACAAAACTTCTTTGTACAAAACAACAACTCCAAAGCCCATAAAACAAGACTTCTTTGTACAAAACAGCAACTCCAAAGCCCATAAAACAAGACTTCTTTGTACAAAACAGCAACTCCAAAGCCCATAAAACAAGACTTCTTTGTACAAAACAGCAACTCCAAAGCCCATAAAACAAGACTTCTTTGTACAAAACAGCAACTCCAAAGCCCATAAAACAAGACTTCTTTGTACAAAACAGCAAATCCGAAGCCCATAAAACAAGACTTTGTACAAAACAGCAAAGCCAAAGCCCATAAAACAAGACTTCTTTGTACAAAACAGCAACTCCAAAGCCCATAAAACAAGACTTCTTTGTACAAAACAGCAAATCCAAAGCCCATAAAACAAGACTTCTTTGTACAAAACAGCAAATCCAAAGCCCATATGGCACAGGATCATCACACTGAAAGACCTATGCCATCTGATCACTACTTTTTCTTTTTCCTCCAACATCTCATTTTCCCATGAAAACATTGTACACAGGACCGCCCCTGACTTCAAACATAGAAATTCGCCATGGAGAAGACGATACCCCCCCCCCCCCCCCCCCACTACATCTAGCAAAGAAACAACAGAACATTTGTTCTTTCTTTCTGTTTTTCACACTACTTGAAACAGCTGTATAGCGCACCACATGGCACTTTCAAAACAATTCACCCATAGAGACACAATACACACAACAAGGACAATAGCAGTTAAAAAGAAAGTGAACTGTCCCTATAAAAAAACAACAAAGATTGATTTTCTACTAGGTTTAAAACAAAATGTCCAAGCCATATGGTACGGAACTAGCACTCTAAAACATCTCACCCCAACTCCTCCTCTCACTGTTGCTATCTCTTTCTTTTACTTTTTGTGTGTTTTAATTTCAAGTACTCTATAAATAGGAGTATACCACACTTTTCCAACTGAAGTTCACAAATTAAAAAAAACAAAAAACCCAAAACAAAATCACCCCCCCCCACCCCCCAAAAAAAAAATCCCTAGATTATCAAAAAACCCCAGAAAAAACCACATGTAAATCCAAAACAAGACAATCTTCCGTCTAAAAAGAACCCCCCCCAAAAAACAACAACAACAAAACAACCCCATCACAACACCACCTCCAGTCCATATGGCGTGCAAAGAATCACCACACAGGGTTTAAACTCTCCACAAACACACAGCACTTTTTCTCTGATCTGTATAGGGTGAAGATGCGCACACAGGCATTTTCAGACATGATACCACAGGAACAAATCCAAGCACAGAGAGAGAGAGAGAGAGCAGCAGCAGCAGCAACAGCAACAGCAGAAGCTTCCCCACTACTGCTGCTGCTGTTGCTGCTGTAACTTGCAAAGAGACACACACAGCCAGTGACAGTCTCCAGAATGCAGGTGACTGCAAGCACCACTCTCATGACAGTCCAACCTGCTTCCCCCTCCCTAGCTACCTCTTGTCTGTGTGTGTGTGTGTGTGTGTGTGTGTGTGTGTGTGAGTGTGTATGTGTGTGTGTGTGGTTGTGTGGTGTGTGTTTGTGTGTTGTATGTGTTGTGTGTGTGTGTGTTGTGTGTGTGTTGTGTGTGTGTGTTGTTGTGTGTGTGTTGTGTGTGTGTGTGTGTGTGTGTGTGTGTGTGTGTGTGTGTGTGTGTGTGTGTGTGTGGTTTTTCTGGATGCTGTTCTTTCGTGTGTGTGTGTGTGTGTGTGTGTGTGTGTGTGTGTTGTGTGTGTGTATGTGTTGTTGTGTGTGTTGTCTGTGTCTGTGTGTGTGTGTGTGTGTGTGTGTGTGGTTGTTTCTGGATGTGCTTCTTCTCCGTGTGTGTGTGTGTGTGTGGTGTATGTGTATGTGTGTGTGTGTATGTGTATGTGTGTGTGTGTGTTGTCTGTGTCTGTGTGTGTGTGTGTGGTGGTGTTTCTGGATGCTGCTTCTTCTCCCTGTGTGTGTGTGTGTGTTTGTGTGTGTGTGAAGGGGGATGGAGAGGAGGATATATATAGAGAGAGGGGGAAGGGAAGGAGAGGGAGTGAGAGGGGAGAAGGGGAGAGAGAAAGAAAAAGAGAGTGAGAGAGTGCACGCAATTGTACATACATATTGTACACAGAGCGCATACATTTGTACCTGCCTGTATGTATGTATTAGCGCAGGTACGCACATGCGCGTATGTGTGTCTGTAAGAGTCGAGTCAGTTTGTTTCATTTTGAGGATAATGAATAAGCACTCGTATGCTTTTCTTTAAAAAACATCCAGTCCCCGCCTTTATCACGACAAGAAAGAGATAGAGATACATATAGAGATATGAAAAAACATTAAAGCCTTTTGACAAAGGAGGGGGGGGGGGGGGGGGGGTGAGATAATTTATGGCAGTATGAAAACTAATGAAACAAACACACACATCCATTCTCTTAGCAAATGACAGTTTAGATCCAAGGGAGCAAGACATAATTTTTCCCTTTCTCTCTGTAGTGTGTGAATGAGTGAGTACATGTGTATGAGAGAGAGAGAGAGAGAGAGAGAGAGAGAGAGAGAGAGAGAGAGAGAGAGAGAGAGAGAGAAAGAAATTTAGACACACACACCCCCCCCCCCCCCCCCCCCACACCCCCAAACACAGGTCATACAGGTATGACCCACCACATCACACACACACACACACACACGCGCCACATGTACATCCATGCCCCAAATCTCCATATACTGATCTATCTTGCATTTCAGAGGAGATGTGTGGCAGAAAGGATTAAGAGAGAAGAGAGAGAGAGAGAGAGAGAGAGAGAGAGAGAGAGAGAACACTGAAACAGAGAGAGTGAGAGACAGAGAGTGAGAGACAGAGAGAGGCAGACAGAAGACAGTCACAGAGAGAGCAAGAGACAGACAGGCAGACAGAAGACAGAGAGAGAGCAGGAGAGAGAGAGAGAGAGAGAGAGAGAGAGAGAGAGAGAGAGAGAGAGGAGAGGGAGGGGGGAGGCAATACCATACATATATATATATGTACATGTACACATGCAGGCACCACAGCCGCCCATCTTCCATGCTAGTAGTGTATCATCGTCAGGTGTACATGATGTGCTGTGCTGTACAGTGCTGTTCTGTGCAGTGCTGTGTGTGTGATACCTAATACCACACAAAGGCCCCGCCCCGCCAGTCTTTGATGCTTACAGGCCTGTGACCATAAGGATGCCACCAAAAAGCCTTTGTTGTTGTTGCTTTGCCTGCATTGTAGTGTGGTTCTGTGTGTGTGTGTGTGTGTGTGCGTGCGTGTGCGTGGTGTGGTGTGTGTGTGAGCACCTGTCTGTGAAAGTGGCGGTGTGGTATGTCTGTGTTGGGGTATATGTGCATGCATGTCAAAATCAAATTTTTATTTCCAGATGGTACATTGAATAAGCAATGCATTTGCTTGTGTGTGCATGTGTGTGTTTTTGACTAGGACATACATACATGTACACAACTGCAAATATGCACACAGAGAGAAGTGTGTGTGTGTGTGTGTGTATGTGCATGCGTGCATGCACATGCATGCATTCACAAACATAATGTTGTGTGTGTGTTCACACTCACCTACATCTACACAGACAAAATCTTACACCTTGTATACATACATATAAGTGACATTGCACACACATATGCACAAGGCAGCAGCAGCAGCACACAATGAGAGAGCTAATGACAGACAAAAGAGACTCAGGAGGTAGTGTGCAGGGATTTCAAAACACACACACACACACGCGCGCAACAAAAAAGGCGAACACAACCCCCAACAACAACAATGCTTCCCTGGTTCCACACATCCCCGGGAACAGTCAGGAGCAGTATTCCAGTAACTTTACACTGTCTGTGCACCCCACCCCACCCCACCCCACTGAATTACCAAGCAGAACAATCGCTATACACAGCCCAGTGGTTAAGACCCTTCTGACTTCAATCCTCAGTGTCCATCAATTCTGGGTTTGAGTCTTAGCAAGGGTTTTGGTGAATTAAGGATGGGGATTTAAAAAAAAAAATCTCCCAGGTCAACTTCAAGTGCAGGCCTGCCAGTGCCTTAATTTCCTTCATGTGTGTATACATACACATGCAGAAGACCAAATACGCACCTTAAAAGATCTTATAATTCACGTCAGCGCTGGTGGGTTATGGAAACATGAATATACCTAGCATGCAGCCTACCCCAAAATAAGCTGCTCCGAAGTTAGAATGTGCCAGCTAAGGTGGCCTGCAGGTAGACAGTTGGCCCACAGAGTGACCAGCATGGCACAAGGCCAGGCCACAGAGTGACCAGCATGGCACAAGGCCAGGCCACAGAGTGACCAGCATGGCACAAGGCCAGGCCACAGAGTGATGGCACAAGGCCAGGCCACAGAGTGATGGCACAAGGCCAGGCCACAGAGTGATGGCACAAGGCCAGGCCACAGAGTGATGGCACAAGGCCAGGCCACAGAGTGACCAGCACAAGGCCAGGCCACAGAGTGACCAGCATGGCACAAGGCCAGGCCACAGAGTGACCAGCATGGCACAAGGCCAGGCCACAGAGTGACCAGCATGGCACAAGGCCAGGCCACAGAGTGATGGCACAAGGCCAGGCCACAGAGTGATGGCACAAGGCCAGGCCACAGAGTGATGGCACAAGGCCAGGCCACAGAGTGACCAGCATGGCACAAGGCCAGGCCACAGAGTGACCAGCATGGCACAAGGCCAGGCCACAGAGTGATGGCACAAGGCCAGGCCACAGAGTGATGGCACAAGGCCAGGCCACAGAGTGACCAGCATGGCACAAGGCCAGGCACTCTGCACCCCACCCAGTACAGAAACGCAGACAAGAGGAAGCTGGCCAGAGTTAACACAGCAGGGTCGACTCGGAGAACTGCCCCTTCCATTAATTCAGCAGCCCAATCTGACAAACTTTTTCTCCCGCTAGTGCTCCGTTTTCCAAGAACCATTTCTTTCTTTAGCTTCTGTCAGATGGACAGCTCAGTCTCTGCTGTGTAGGCAGCCATATGCATGCTGCAGGTTCTCCCAGTTGCTATTCAAGCTTCTTGGCCACTGGGGTGGTCTGGGTCAGTCAGGCCAGGTCCTCTTTCAGAGTGCTGCCTCATGTGGTGGGCAGGACTGTCTACAGCACACGTTCTGTTGTCTGACTGCCAGCTTGTCAGGGCACTGCTCTGAGTGGCCTTTGACTATGACTGTGCCACATCTCCTCCTAAATCAACTGAGCGGATGCTTGACTGGCACACATCCTGATGTACTTCATTCTTTAGTTTACTGTTCTTCCAATAAAAAGAAATATCAGACAGGGGGAGAGAGAGAGAAGAGAGAGAGAGAGAGAGAGAGAGAGAGAGAGAGAGAGAGAGAGCGAGAAAGAGAGAGAGAGGAGAGAGAGAGAGAGAGAGAGAGAGAGAGAGAGAGAGAGAGAGAGAAGGAGAGAGAGAGAGAGGAGAGGAGAGAGATAGAGTCACAGAGAAACAGAGACGGACAGACAAGAGAAGCAAATCAAAAAATCCACCAAGTACCACTGAAACTCGACTAAGTGACTTTGGGAGTGTTAAGATACGAAGTTAGATTTTTTTTTTTAATCAACCAACAGGCCCACTCTGATTTTTTTTTAAAGTTATGGAAAGAACTGCTGAATGTGCTCCGTTACAGAAAAGCAAAGGCAGCCATTTTTGTTTTGGATACTCCGAAAAATCTGACAAGAGGGAAATTCTAACACAAAGGGACATTCTATCCCCTACTGTATTTTCATCTGCTTGTCACACACTGGTGATTAAGCATTAAAAGTAATCTGAATATACACCATGGTTTTTGTTCCTCAGCTAAAGCTCTAAGGTTCACCAATGGTGACATTTAAAAAATTTTTAAGAATGCAACCGTTTCTGCACACCATTAAGGTGGCCACGTTCCAACCTTGGGAAAAACCTACATATAGGGGCAATGATGATGGTGATGACTAAGCTGAAATATTTATGAACAAGAAGTCATTTCAACAACAGAGTAAGCACACACACGTGCGCGCGCACACAAACACGTGCACAATATAAAGATGGCTTGATGAAAAAAAGCAACTGCACTGCTTATTCAATGTACCATCTGAAAATAAAAGTTTGACTTTGACGCACGCACACGAACAAACAAAAACAATCAACAAAGATCATATTCTTCTGTTTCCTAAACTTGTCTATGAGAAGAACAATTTCCCCATAAATGTCTGAAATCAATGTGACATATATTTTCTTAATGCTATCCAAAAAAACAAACCTTGCTTTTATGCTACAAACTGAAAAATAACAACAACAAACCTTTTAACATACACCCCCTCCCACACCTTAACAAAAATAATCCTCCAAATCCTACAAGTGCATAACAGAGACTCTCCCCCCCCCCCCCCCCCCCCAACAAAACACACACAAGCATGAAACATTATACCCCCAAACTCTTCAACCTCTTTTCATGAAATTAAAAGGTGAAGTCTGTAACCTGACCAGGTAAGAACACATCATGGGATTTCAGGAATGTTTCAAGACAAAATCTTGGAGCTGGTGGGAGAAAAATACACAACGACGACGACAACAACGACAATGATCACAAAAACCAGAGTGAAAGACGACGCAAGACTGAGGAGACCTTCCTTGTGTTCTTCACCTCTGGGGAAATAAGACTCACACTCTCTCTCTCTCTCTCTCTCTCTCTCTCTCTCTCTCTCTCCTCTCTCTCTCTCTCCTCTCTCTCTCTCTCCTCTCCTCTCTTTCTCACACACACACACACACTTTTTTCTCCATGTCTGTCACACAGCACCTCAACCACACTCCATCCATCCCCCCCTATGCTCTCTTCAACTTTTTTTTTCTCTTTTCAAGAGCTATTTCCCTCTTTCCTTCCTTTTCTCAGCAGGAAGATGGAAGGGATGGATAAAGGAAGGGGGGGGGGGGGGAAGAGGAGGACCCTACTATCACCCCCACCAAAAAAAAAATCAAAGTATTTTTTTTCCCCCCCAAACGACCAAGCACAGTTGGAAGTCAGACAGACAAATGGTCAGAAACTGTAGCTTTGCGTGCCGCTGCCTGCCTGCCTGCCCTGAACACCTTGTGGCCACCAGTGACCTACTGTTCCTCTTCTTTAAACACACATCCCCCCCCCCACCACCCACCTTCAACCTCTTGCCCCCAACCCCCCTCCCCCAAGCCTTCCTTTCCCTCCCTTCCCTCTTCTGCCCCCCCCCCCCCCCCCCCACCTCTTCTCTCTCTGTCTCTTTAAAGATGGCGGGGAAACCATCAGTACAGTGTTGTTTTCTTCACCACAAAGAGAGAGACAATCAGCCTTTTTTCACCCATAGCTGCTGAGAACAGTCATTAACAGACTTCCACTACTGGGAAAATCTTTTTTTTGCCCCTGGTTATTGATATTACATTATTATTGATGGGAATAGGAAGGGTGGGGAAGGGGGTGTTTTTGTGTGCGTGTGTGGGTTGTTTTTCGGTTTAAAAAAAAGAAAAGAAACCATTTCAGTTAACTGTTGACCAGTTTTTTGATTGTTGTTGTTGGGTGTGTGTTGTGTGTGTGTTGTGTGTGTGTGTGTGTGTGTGTGTTTAACTACCCCTTCTTCTCCTTTCTTCAATCAAAAACAGAAAGTTCATAGACTTAAATATAAAAAAAGAGACAATAACTATTAATCAGTTTTTTTTAAACTTTTGAACAATCCATCTCAATGGCTAAGCAGTGATACTGGTTACACACCAACTGTAGAAAAATTAAATTTTCAATTCAATACCCTGGTTTGTCTTCTGAGGGAGGGAGGGAGGGAGAGGGAGAGAGAAATCAGGCTAATGGGTACGCAGGAAAAAACATGATTTTAAAAAGCCGGTTTTATTGAAAGAGTCACACAGACACAGAAAATAAAAAGGAAAAATAAGCAGACACATACACACAAAAAGGTGAGGATATGAAGAGGACAATCAAGGCGATGCGGGGGAAGGCAATGACATTACCACTGCTGTCATATCCAGAGGTACACACACACACACACACACATGCACGCACGCACGCACACCACAACAGAAGGCCAGGACATGAAGAAGACGATCATGCTTTAAATGGGGGGTGGTGGCTAGGGGTGGGGGAGTGAAGTGAATAGCATTATCGCTACTGTTGTAACTCATATCCAGAGGTTCACACACACACACACACGCATGCACACACACACACACACACAAACACCCCACCACCACCACAACAACAACAACAGAAGGGAAGGCAAGGACATGAAGAGGGCAGTCAGGGTGTTTTTTTATTTTGAAGGGGGAGGGGGGGAGGGGGGGGGGAGCGGAAATGACATATCACTACTGTCATACCCAGAGAGTGAGAGAGGAGAGAGAGAGAGAGAGAGAGAGAGAGAGAGAGAGAGAGAGAGAGAGAGAGAGTGGGTGTGTGTGTGTTTGTGATCATGTGTGTGTGTGTAGGTGGGTGGGAATTGTCAGAGGATGCTGAGGGAAGGGAAGGGTGGGTGAGGTTTGGGGAGGGGGAGGGGGTGGAAATGGATGTCCATGACGCAATCAGTGAAAGACAAGATCAGGAAGAGATTTGGGAGCAAGTGGTGGTCACTGAGAGAGAGAGAGAGAGAGAGAGAGAGAGAGAGAGAGAGAGAGAGAGAGAGAGAGAGAGAGAGAGAGAGAGAGGAGAGAGAGAGAGAGAGAGAGAGAGAGAGAGAGAGAGAGAGAGCGCGAGAGAGAGAGAGCCAGCCAGCCAGGAACAGAGAGAGGCAGACAGAAGCCAGCAAGGGAGAAGTGAATATTTTCCTTTGAACTACATGTCAGCTGGAGTCTTCTTCCATTCCTCCACAAAAGCTTTGATCCTGATGTACCAGAGCAAGTCTCTTCAATCACACAGTAGCCCCACAGTTGGAATGCCGCTACCTTAATGGGGGGTAAAAACAGCTGTACAGGCACAACCTCACCTTGGAGCTGGAGCAGAGGAACGAGAAAAACAACAAGAAAGCAGACAGTTAAAGCTAGCTGTGTGTGCTATCAGCTACAGAGAGTGCGAGAAGAAAACTCAGCACCTAGAACAGACTTTATATTCAAAACAAAATTCTGGACAACAAATCTACTTGTATTGCTAAAGAAATACACACTCAGACATTAAACAAATAAGACACCACAAAAACCAAACTTACACCACAAACAACCCCCCCCCAAAAACCCCCCAACCCAGACAACAACAAAACAACCAACCCCATTGTGCTAGAATATAATGAGCTCTCAAAAAACCCAACAACAACAAAAAAAAAGGTACCAAAAAAAAAAAAGCAGGATACATTTTCGGGCAGGAAATCTCCCCTAACAAGAGAACAGAGCAAAGTAACGCACACCACTATGTACCAAACAGCACGACACAGCAGAACAATACGTCAACAGCTCTAGTGCTCTCTGCGGCGTTAATGAAAACGCGACTGTCACTATGATCAAGACAATGCAGCCTCCATTAATTCATTGGGGCAGACAAGGAAAATGGTGCGGGATTGGGCCGGCCAAACACAAACGAGCTGATCAAGCTAACAAGAAAGCAGAGGCCGCTGACAGCTTCTCAGCCAAGAGGAAGTTCAGGAAAATAGACAGGATGGCGGGAGACGCACGCTTTCTTTTCCTGGTTATACCTGAAATATGTCAATGGGATTGCCGCAGCCTTGAACCCTACATATTTTTTTCATCATTGCATATTCTGTTCAGTATTACATATTTTGTTCATCATTGCATGTTTTGTTCATCATTGCATTTTTGTTCATGATCTCTGACTTATAAAGAGGAGGTTGCAGAATCATGATTTTTTTGACTAGTACAGACATAATCAGGCATATACTACACTTCATTATGCTAATAACACAGGCCGAGGACTAACTGACCTCACCATCAATTCCCAAAAAAGAAAATCTTGCTTGTGCTTCTTCAAGATTCTATTCTAGACAAGTCTTATTATAAACTATAAAAACCTGTCCTCACTGTTTTCTTTCTCGACTTGCCACCCTGTCCTCCTTTCACAACAGGTTTAAGATTGAAGGATCAGAAATTTCACACAACCCGCATACATACTCGCTTTCTCAAAACCAAACTTTTTTTCTACTTTCTTTCCCTTAGCATTTATTTTTCTTGTATTTTCTATAACCACTTAAAATAATAATTTTTTTTTACAAAGGCCAGTGTAGTTGTAATGGATAATACATTTTCTTCAGACGTCATGGAACGACAGTTCTTGCCAACCACTGACATCTCAGAAACTCACAGATCCCTCATCATGTTACATCATCCTTCTCTCTCTGTCTCTCTATCTCTCTCTTTCTCTCCGATCTGCTCCGAGTTTTTTTCTCTCTCTCTCATCTGCTCTGAGTTTTTGTTTCTCTCTCTCTCTCTCATCTCTCTGTTTCTGCTTTTCTCCTCTCTCTCTCTCTCTCTCTCACATCTGCTCTGAGTTTTTGTTTCTCTCTCTCTCTCTCATCTGCTCTGAGTTTTTGTTTCTCTTCTCTCTCTCTCTCTCTCTCTCTATCTCTCAGTTGTTCTCTCTCTCTCTCTCTATCTCTCATCTGCTCTGAGTTTTTGTTTTTCTCTCTTTTCTCTCTCTCTCTCTCTCTCTCTCTCTCTCTCTCTCTCTCCTCTCTCTCTCTTCTCTCTCTCATCTGCTCTGAGTTTTTGTTTGTTACTTTTCTCTCTTTTTTTCTTGCGAGGAGGGGAGATGCGCCGGAGGAGGGGAACTTATCGAAAAACACAAGCAAAACTGTTGCACACACGTAACTACTCCTCTGTTCTATGGAGCTCCTAACTTGTACATGATACACTTTCATTGAGTTTCGTTTTTCAATCCTTGATAGGTCAGCTTCACTCTTCACGTGGGAGGAGAAAGTCACAGTGCAAAAATCTCCCCACTGGTGAGCCTTGGAGCTCTAGCCAAGGCCCAGACCAAAACGTCCAGTCCTTGAAGGGTCTGTGGGTTGGGTAGTTACAGGCCTGCTTTACCTGGCCAGCCAGCCAGCAGCAGCAGCAGCAGCCCTGAAACTGTCAGTGTTCATTAATCAGCTTTGACCTCACCTGGCTTTGTGTCATGGATTGGCATCTCGGGTTTGTGTTGTATGTTTTTGTTTAGTTTGTTTTTTGTCCCTATGAAAATCTCTGCACAAGGTTGGTTATTTTTTTTGTTGGGTTTGTTTTTGGAGGGTTGTCTTTGGGTTGTTAGTTTGGGGTTGGTTTTTTGTTTTTTCAGTGGGATGTACAATAAAACCAAAATGAAGTTTGTTGGTTTTGTTTTTTTTTTAACCTGAAAAACAACACCTCTTTTGTCTGTAAAAGAAATCCTGGACCTTGTAAGAAGCAGAGATAAGAAGCGCCAGAAAAAAAACCCCACCAACTTAAAAAAAAGTTTGGGTCATGCAAAAACTGTTGTTTCATGAAGTCTAAAGTGAATGTATCTACCATCACAACTAAGCTGGGAATTGATGGGGGGTGGGGAGGGGGGGGGGAGGGGAGGACACTGGCCTTTGTGAAGCTTAAACACCCCCCCCCCCCCCCAGACCAAACCAACAAACAAAAAAACAAGAAGAAAACCACCATTGCATACCAGCAAAAACAAGAAGAAAACCACCATTGCATACAAGTGTGCACACAAACGCAAGCACATGTACATAGTAGGCATATATGTGCATGCCCCCCCCTCCCATCCCCCCTTCCACACACAGAGTACTGTTTTCATACTGTCATACACCCTGATGTTTCATTCTGTGCTTACTGGAATCAATGGGAAAACAATTCTAAGCAGGGAAAAACTACAAACATATTTATGATTTAAGTAGGTTGACTTGCTCATGTGACAAATCTGACTGTCAATTCTTCGACCTAACACATACTGCTTAAAACATTTTTTTTTTTTTTTTTTACTGCAGCCTTGTCACAATTACTACCCTTGCTTGAGAATAGAATTCACAACTTGTGTCCCTTTGTAACAAGTAATCCCCCAGTCCATAAAAAAACAAATCCAACTGAAAATGTACGCTCCACATACCCCCCACCTCAGTCACAGAGCAATCCTACTGCTCCACACTGTGCTAAGCACACTTCTGCCGACAACATCGTAAACAAAAGCAAAAAAAAAACCCCACCACCAACAAACAAACAAATGAGAGAGAGAGAGACAGACATACAGAGGGAGAGAGAGACACAGACAAACAGAGGGAGAGAGAGACACAGAGGGAGAGAGAGACAGAGAAGAGAGAGAGAGAGCGAGAGCAAGCGAGAGAGAGAGAGAGAGAGAGTCATATACACAAAGAGACACACATGCAACAGATGTGGCCAACATGAATCCAACAGCTTTTGGAACAGCAAGCCGGATGGATACAGCCAGCCATTGTGGTAAAATATCACAGCTTCTCATTATTCCTGTAATTAAGTGCCCTGGGACAATCTCCACAGCAGCTTACGCTATCAATCATTTGGTGCCTCTGAAACTGCAGCCACATGTGATTGTGAACTAGAATCCAATGTTAACAATGATTGGGGGGGGGGGGGGGGGGGGGGGGGGGGGGGGGGGGGGGGGGGGGGGGGTCTGGAAACAGCAACAACTAATGTAAATAAATAATAATATATCTAAAAAAAATACTGTGGAGAGTAATTGCCTTCTTTCAATGGAAAATGGTCCTGTCTCAGACGTCTTAAAAAAAAAAAAAATTTTTTTTTGCCTGTTAAGTGACAGAGTGAACCCCCCCCCAGCTTTTCATGGTGTGCATATGGATTTGTGTTTTTATTGATTTATTTTAGTTTTTCTGGTGGGTTGTTGGGGAGGGAGGGAGGGAGGAGAGAGATGGGCGGAATGAGTCAGAAACACTGAAACACACAGTTTTGACCATATTCATAGACAAGATGCAGTTTCAAGCCCCCCCCCCCCCCCCCCCCCCCCCCCCCCCAAACACACAGAGGCAGTTTCAAACCACACACACACCACCACAGACACAAAGAGTGATAAAATTTCAACCACACAAACTTCCACAAGCCACAGGGCGACAGACTAGACTGAGGTCAGTCAGACAGAATGAAGACACACCGACTCACACCACACAACACAAAAAACACACACACACACACACACACACACAGAGCACGAAAACTCTGCACTCCACGCACATCTTCATCAGCACAGGACAGGTAGGTCTGTGTGAACATTTCCTTTTCAGCCAAACCCCATGCTGCAGGGGAAAGGGGAGAGACAGAGAGGGTAAGGTGAGAACTGAGGATACATAAGATGGGTACACATGTGGTTTATCTATCTTCTTTCTTCTTTCATTTTATATCCAGGATAATGGAACAGTCACTCGTGTGCTTTTTTACACAGAGTCCCAGTGTGCACGCAGCCTTGTAAATGTTGTCATCTGTTCCCAATGGCACACACACAGCCTATTCTTCTGCATGGGGAAAAAACAGGCTTTAACATGTGCACAAGATGATCTGCATGCGCTTGCACACAAGACCACGATTTATAATCTCACCCAAAGGACTTTTGGGGGGAGTGAAGTCAGCACTGATGTTGACTCCAGGGGAAAATCCCCTTGAACAGGTGTCTCAGTGGTGGCTCGAACCCGGGGTCATCAGATTGTGAGTGCAGCACTCTAACCACCAGGCTATCCAGGCAAGGCCATGTACTGGCAGATAGACCGACCTCCCCCTGAGAAACACAACCCCATAGCCGTTGTCTTTCCATCAAAGTTTTTATTTCACTATTATTTGTTTTCATGATATTCTAAAAGTATAGTCCCACAGGTTTGTTCAGTATCCACGAGTTTACTGTTCGAAATTAAGAAGTTACAAAACCAAAGAAATTTATGATTAAAAAAAAAAAGAGCAGTCCTGTAAGGCTTTGCTTTCTCATTTGGATAAGGAAGATAAGTCGGATCTGATTATCAGAAAATGAGACACAAAAGGCAATGTTAGTGCTACAAGTTTAACACTGGCAAACAATATTTTATCCCCACAAGTGAGTCATAAACTCATATATACACAGGCTGGTCTCCCATCTGGCCATATATATAATTATATACTGTGGCAATATTCCTGACGGCATTTACTTCTCTACTTATTGTCAGCAGTCAGCGGGTATTACTTTGCACTCTATCCTTCCTTCCTTCCTCCCTTAGTTATTGATATATCAATACAAGGCAGTCCCCAGCCATCCTACACACACACACACACACACACACACACACACACAACACACACACAACCAGAGGCAATCTAATCCAATCATCTTATTTGTAGCTCCTCCGACCACATATACACATGTATTCATGTGAATGGTCACACACCATTTCTATCACGGTATGTTGTTCAAACAAATTGTACAGAAAGTAAGAACAAACCTCACAGAAAAGCGTTTATGTGTGTGTGCGCGCACACACACACACACCAGAACATCTTGTGCACACATTAAATCCTGTTCTGCTTTTCGAAAAAGAGTAGGCCATTGTGTGTCGGTGGGAACAGATGACAACATTTACAAACCGCATACACACAGGGGCTGAATGTAAAAAAGCACACGACTGCTTATTCCATTATCCATGATATAAAAGAAAAGAATAGAACACAATACACACATTTTTTATTTTGAAAAATGTAAACACATTATAACCACAGTGATGACATGCTAGTTCTTTTATACTTCAGTATCTATTCACTTCTGATAATAACAATATTTTAACAGTGAATGTTAAGGATACATACACACACGGACACACACACACCACATGGAAACACACACACACACCACCGCGCGACCACCACACACACAGCGACAACAACAATCTAACCCACACAATAAAACCTATTCTCAAACCTGAAACCTCCTTTCATTAAATCAGCAGAGATTCTGCCTAAATCAATAAACAGATGACATAACCTCTAACCCACACCCCCCCACACCCACTTCACCATTCTTTACAGCTTTTTGTATTAATTAACAAATTAATTGAGATCAAGACCATTTCAACTTTCATTTTCCAAGTTGTTTTTTTCTGCCCCCCCCCCCCCCCCCCCCCTTTTTTTTTTTTGCCCCAAGAGGCAGAGCGGCCACTCACTGCACCTTCTTCGCATTCTTTCCTTCCATTTCCACTCCCTCCTCTCTTTCATCTGCTCTCTTTGATGTTCACCTAGAAAAATTACCTTGCTCCACAATTTTTTTTGCCGTTTCTGGAGTTTCTCTCTCTCTCTCTCTCTGGAGATGGTGGATGCCCGACATGGCATTTCTGTTGTTGCCACATCGTGATGTATTGTTGTCGTGTTCTGTAATTGATGGCGAACTTTTCTTTTCTTTCTTACTTTTTCTTTTTCTTTTAAAAATGATTGGGGTTTGGCAAAACTCTGGGTTTCTGATGTGGTTAAAACCTTTCAGACATTTCAAGATTACTAACAGTATTTGTTGATAATTAGTAAAAATGAAAAAGATTATAAATAAAGAAAATAAACCCCCCCCCCCCCCCCCCCCAACTCAAATCTCTTGTGCAAGTGTGTGATTATGCTTGCAGGAAACACGCCATATGCATTTCTGTTAGTGACAGATATACACAAGCTTTTTTCTTTTTCTTTTTTTTTAAAAATTTCGATGTCTAAGACATGTATTGGTAAATTCTGTTTTCATTCTTTTTGTCCATATAATGATATGTATGGATGTTCACTGCATGCTTGTATACTTCCATGAGCAAGAAAACAAAAAGTGAGCCAAGGCCTACATTAACATATAATTATGCTTTACAGCATTATGTTGACATTGACTTCAGTCGTGCCAACCTCTTAGCATAAAAACCTGCAATCTCCTTTAGAATCAAAGGAGAAAAAAAAAGTCTTCTACAAGTACCGCCTAAATAGCATGGTACTTGAAAACAGCCATACAAGCAACCTTCTCACCCAGTGTCTACTGACACCAGTCATTGCCAGGTGTGATGAGCGAGCAGAGCGTATATTCTGGTTTTATTCATTCCTAGGCTAGAGCTATGAGGGTGTTTGTGTGTGCGACAGTTCCCCCCACCCCTCCCTTAAAAAACCATTTAGGTAGCCGCATTGCAACTTCAGGGCTATTTTCTGGGTGGCTTTCCAAGATGGTTTCAGCTGGGGAACACGCAGCAACAGCTACAACACACAGCGCTGAACTATCCCTCTCCTTACCCACGTAGGAAGTGGAGCCTATACAAACATCAGACCCAAGACCGTCAAAAGTCAAAAGGTATTCCCATGGCCTATGTGGTCTTTGAGGATCGAGGCATCAGAGACCCCAGCTTCTCCAGGGGCCAGCATATCGAGGGAGGCGCCCATCCCCTCTCCCTCGCTGCTTTACCTTCCCTGACCCTGAAGAGGGCAGGTATGGGTTTACAGCTGGGTGAACTAGGGGACTGTACTAAAAGCAGTGGTGCATGAATTCACCCTTCTGCGAGGCAACCACCCTCAGAGCTGCTTAGCCTTAGCTTGGGAGGAGAAAGTGCTCTGACCATGGCGCTGTGACTGTCGTGGACAGACAGTCAGTCAGCACAGCATAAAACACACCCCACCAAGTGAAAAAGCAGTTACCTCCACGTGTGGTGGTGTTCGCCATGATTGTGACAAGGTGGGGTGAACAGATGGCATGATGCAGATATAAGTCTTTAGTCACTGCTGGATAGGCTGCTAACGCTTGAAAATATTTATTTTATTTATTTATTTATTCTTTTATATCGAGGATAATGGAATAAGCACATGTGCTTTTTTACATCCAGTCCCCGTATGTATGCGGTTTTGTAAATTTTGTCATCCGTTCCCACCGGCACACAATGGCCTACTCTTACAAAAAGCGGAACAGGATTTAACGTGTGCGCAAGATGTTCTGCGTGCGTTCGCACACGGGGCCTCGGTTTATAGTCTCTGAGTGCTGTTCTCTGCGTGTGTGTCAAAGTCAAGTCAAAGTCAAACTTTTATTTTCAGATGGTACATTGAATAAGCAGTGCATTTGCTTTTTTTCATCAAGCCATCTATCTAAAGAAAGAAATGTGTGTGTGTGTGTGTGCGCGTGCGTGTGTGTTTGAGAGAGTAGACCATGGGAGATTGATGGCGAGACAGGAGGCAGAGAAATTATTGCGCTTACTCAAGAGCACGCTTGTGCGTGTTGTAATTTGTAGGATGTGCAAACATGCTCACTTGCAAATGACACTACATACAACATCATCCTGAACATATGCTTCTCTGACTTTCATTATACTACATACATAGTATTTTTTCAGGATGGCATGGTATGGGGGAGAGGGAGAGCTGGGCATTAGTTCCACATAAACATACACAACTTCTCACTTTCTTCCAACACCCCCCCCCCCCCTCCCTCTCCTGTCTCATCTTTGCATACTGGACTCACCCACTCACAGCCCCCTGGGGAAGGGAGGAGGAGTTGTGTGTCCACACATATTGATCAGACGTAAGTCTATCAGAAGTGAAAAACAGTACAGTACAGTACAGTACACTACAGACTGCCTGTCCTAGCCTGTATGGCTTTCCACGCCCTTGTCTGACAAATCAATCAGCCGATGGCTTTAACCAAGATTAATTTTTCTCTCTCTCTCTCACACAAACAAGCTGTCAGTCCAGGAAGATTTGTGACCAAGAGTTGCTTTTCTTTTGCGTGTGTAATGTTTGTGTTGGTTGTGTGTGAGCGTGTGTGTTACTGTTAGTTCTTCAGTTAAACATCCTTTTGCTAAATAGAAATATAAGATGGTGTGTGTGTTAGTTCTTGGGTTTAATGTCCTTTCACTAAATAGCAATATAAGATGGTGTGTGTGTGTGTTAGTTCTTGGGTTAATGTCCTTTCACTAAATAGCAATATAAGATGATGTGTGTGTGTGTTAGTTCTTGGGTTTAATGTCCTTTCACTAAATAGCAATATAAGATGGTGTGTGTGTGTGTGTGTGTTGTTGTTGTCTTCAATTTAACGTCTGTTCACTCTTAGTGATATTAGACAAGGGATGTGGAAAATGTAGTGGAAGTTAAAACAGAGAGGGGAATGTACAGAGAAAAGACTGATTAGGTAACATGTGTGTTGGTATTTTCATGCAATTAAAGGGGTGGGGGGAATCTTAAACATGAGTAAACATTTAACTTCAACAAATTGTTAACATGAAACAACTATAAAAAAAACCTACAACAAATACTCTAATGGGCTGTGCAATAGACATTTAACAATGGCAAAGGCTAATTTTGGATTTTTAAAAACAGTTTCCACAGACTGCTCACAAAATGTGGGTAAAAAAGGTTTTACAATTGAACACTCAAATATGATGTGAGTGTTGGAAATATGTTCCCCACAGAGGCACCTCACATTTTTACAAAATTTTGTTATAAATGCATTTAATTTTATTCGAAAATATAGTGCATTAACTCTTCTTGTGGTTGCGATACTTAAATGTGTTTGAGAAGGAGTCATGTAACATGAAATAAGGCCATTAGTCAGGCAATTGTTTAAAGATCGTTCCTTGAGTTGATCTGATTCTCTCCACTTACTCCATGACGTCTGTTCTAATAAATGGTATCCCTCCTGTAGAGATAATGGAACATGCAGTTCTATAGATTCAAAATGATGTCTTGCCCCCCTTTTTGCAGCTCTGTCAGCCCACTCATTTGAAAAAACTCCAACGTGCGAAGGTACCCAACAAAAGGAGACAGGAATACTTCTTAAACTTAAAAGGTGTATGATATATTTAATTTCAAAAATGATTCTGGATACTTTCCTGGAATTTGGGGATTTGATAGCATACAGTACCGACTTAGAATCTACACAAAGTAAGATAGGAATGATGGGAAATGCAAAATCAAGAATATAGTTCAGAGCCATAAGAATTGCAATAAGTTCAGCTGTAAATATTGAATGATGTTTACCTAGATAGTATGATTTCTCTGTTTTTAGAGCTG
The DNA here is from genome assembly GCA_028751875.1 of Rapana venosa. Classification (NCBI taxonomy): domain Eukaryota; kingdom Metazoa; phylum Mollusca; class Gastropoda; order Neogastropoda; family Muricidae; genus Rapana; species Rapana venosa. The sequence goes on along the minus strand of CM054153.1, from coordinate 6,203,736 downwards.
GTATAACGAATGCTGAACCAGCTTCATTATTTTCTAAAACTGACCCATCTGTATATACTTTTAAGTTGTCAGTATACTTATTTTCAATATGTGATTGGATATCTGCAACCATGATATTTTGGTTTTCGTTCTTTTTTTCATTAGTACATTCTATATCAAAATATGCTTTATTTATTTCCCACGAAGGGCATGGCAAAGCTTCTTTCTGCATTTCTAATTTATAATGATTCCAGACTTTTGAAAAAGGTCTGATACATAAGTACCAATAGGCGTTAAACACGAAATATGTCTAGCCCTTTTAGGATAATTTGTTTTTGCTTCGACTTTTATTTCACTAGAAACAAAGTTTTCATTTGTTGTGCTGCGTAAAACATATTTGGCACATGAAAGTTGTCGGTATTCAGCTAGGGGAAGTTCCCTAGTGTGTGTGTGTGTCTTCAATTTTCAATTTTACGTCTGTTCACTTAAAGTGATATTAGACGAAACATGTGTGTGTGTGTGTGTGTGTGTGAGTGTGTGTGTGTGCATGCACAAAAACAGTCTGACGGATGCTGTACTACACAGCCACCATTGCTGTCTGACAGATGCTGTGCTACACAGCCGACATTTCTGTTTGACAGATGCTGTACTACACAGCCGACATTTCTGTCTGACACATGCTGTACTACACAGCCGACCTTTCTGTCTGACACATGCTGTACTACACAGCCGACATTTCTGTCTGACACATGCTACACAGCCAACATCTGTCTGACAGATGCTGTACTACACAGCCAAGTGAGTAGGGCCCTTTGACTTCAATCCTGTAGGTCTGAAAAGCCAACGGTTTGTATCTCAGAAGCGGTGTCAGGTAAACTAAGGATGGGGATTTTTACCTCTCCAAGATCAACTTAAAGTGCAGACCTGCCAGTGCCTTAATTCCCTTTGTGCATGTACACAGATGCAGAAGATCAAACATGCATGTTAAAGATCCAATCATTCGTGCCTATGTTTGTTGGGTTATGGAAACACGAATATACCCAGCATGCATCCTGTACACAAAATAATGAGCTGCTCTGAAGTCTGAATGTGTTGGCCGAGTCCTGCAGGGTCACCAGCCCAAGAGAGGACCAGGCACACTGCAGCCGCCAGTAAGGGAAGGCAGAGAAAAGAGAGAAGGCTAACATACCACGACTAACGTTCATCTGCTGCTGGACACACCAGAGAGGGGGAGAGAGAGAGAGAAGGCTAATCTACCACGACTAACGTTCATCTGCTGCTGGACACACCGGAGAGGGGGAGAGAGAGAGAGAAGGCTAATCTACCACGACTAACGTTCATCTGCTGCTGGACACACCGGAGGGGGAGAGAGAGAGAGAAGGCTAATCTACCACGACTAACGTTCATCTGCTGCTGAACACACCAGAGAGGGAGAGAGAGAGAGAGAAGGCTAATCTACCACGACTAACGTTCATCTGCTGCTGGACACACCGGAGAGGGGGAGAGAGAGAGAGAAGGCTAATCTACCACGACTAACGTTCATCTGCTGCTGGACACACCGGAGAGCGAGAGAGAGAGAGAAGGCTAATCTACCACGACTAACGTTCATCTGCTGCTGGATACACCGGAGAGGGAGAGAGAGAGAGAAGGCTAATCTACCACGACTAACGTTCATCTGCTGCTGGACAAACCAGAGAGGGGAACAGAGAGAGAGAGAGAAGGCTAAAATACCAGGACTAACGTTCATCTGCTGCTGGACAATGCTGGACACACCAGAGAGGGGAACAGAGAGAGAGAAGGCTAATCTACCACGACTAACGTTCATCTGCTGCTGGACACACCAGAGAGGGGAACAGAGAGAGAGAAGGCTAATCTACCACGACTAACGTTCATCTGCTGCTGGACACACCAGAGAGGGAGAGAGAGAGAGAGAAGACTAATATACCATGACTAACGTTCATCTGCTGCTGGACACACTGGAGAGCGAGACAGAGGACGGAGCAACAGAAAAAGAGAGATCTGACACAGCTCAAAGACTAACAGGTTAGTGTTCACAAATTCATAAATTTGTAACTGGTTCGTCGTAGTAACTTGCAGGGACAATGTGTTCAGTGCCTACTGATTTAACTACGATGATAGGAAAACCAATCTTAACTCAAAATCCCACATCTGCCCTCCCACTTCTTCAACACAAGGTGATCCCCCTCCTCCCCTTACCTCCACACAGGAATACAAAAAACAAAACAAAAATCTCAGACAAAATTGTATGAAATGTGTTAATGAAAAACACAACAAACAAAACCAAAACCCCCCTAACCACCAACCCTGAACAAAACAAAAATCGAGTCATAGGAAAATAAAAGTACAACCCACAACTATTTTTTGTCAAGCAAAAACCTTCCCACTTTTATATTAAATGCCAATCCTTTTAGCAGAAAAGAAGGGGGAAAAGAGACACCTTTCTGCACTAACCACATTAATCTAGATGCACAGCACAGTGTACTTGAAACCAGCAAGACCGGTTGTCAATGTGACAGCAGAAGGCAATTTCCTTCATCTTTTTTTCTTCCCTTCCCACGGACAAACTTTCAATCATATATGCTACAACTTACTAGCTAGCTCCCCCCTCCTCTCTCTCCCACTACTGGAAGGACAGAAAGAGTGACAAGCCGGACTGAAAAAGTAACTTTGTCCAGACAGAAAAGGAGGCCAGACAGCCTAGCGGTCAGAACGCTGCCTTTGTGATTGGATGGCCCAGGATTGAGCCACAACCAAGATCCCCGTTCAAGGGGACTTTTTCCCTGAAGTTAACATCAGTGCCACCTCCACTCCCCAGATGTCCTTCAGGTGAGACTATGAGGTCCTGCGTGTGAATGCATGCAGAACATCTTGCACACATTAGAATCTGTAGTGCCTTTCGGAGGAGTAGGCCATCCATGCTGTTTAGAATGGATGACCAAAAAAAGATATAAAAAGTACCTGCACACTGGCGTCATGTTTAGATATCCTTCCCAAAGTCAGAATGTGGCTACCTTAATGGTGGGCAAAAATGGTCACTTCCACAAAAATCTCACCACTGGTAAACCTCAGAGCTCAGCTGTGGAACCACACACACACACACACACACTCATGCGTGCACACACACAAAACCAGAAAAGAAAGAAAGAAAGCAAACTAATACTCTCCTAACAGCTCCAACCTCCCAAGTTCTTAATCTTTAAAAACAATGTATTTTTAAAAAAAATTTTCTGAAAATAAATCCTACCCTTTCTGTTCCCCGACACCACACCAACAGTGACACTGTAGAAGACAAAAGGCTGCTTACAGGTGGGTTGGTTACACGTGATTTGTCATGCAGAACATCTTGTGCACACGTTTAATCCTGTTCCGCTTTTTGGACGAGTAGGCCATTGTGTGCCAGTGGACACAGATGACAAAATTTACAAAACCCATACACACAGGGACTGGATGTAAAAAAGCACATGAGTGCTTATTCCATTATCCTCGATATAAAAGAATAAATAAATAAAATAAAAATCACTAAACGAGTGATGAGACACCACTGACTTGAACAGTGTAGGCTTAGTTCAACTCTTTGGTAGCTGTAACTGCCACCCCCCCCCCCCCCTCTTCCCGTCAGCCATGTTTTTTTAACACTTCAAAAATATCACAAGTGATGTTCGGGGGAGGGGGGTGGGGGGTAGCTGGTAGTTACAGCATTGCAGTGTGACAGAGGTAGTTAGAGCATTGCAGTGTGACAGAGGTAGTTACAGCATTGCAGTGTGACAGAGGTAGTTACAGCATTGCAGTGTGACAGAGGTAGTTACAGTGTGACAGAGGTAGTTACAGCATTGCAGTGTGACAGAGGTAGTTAGAGCATTGCAGTGTGACAGAGGTAGTTACAGTGTGACAGAGGTAGTTACAGCATTGCAGTGTGACAGAGGTAGTTACAGCATTGCAGTGTGACAGAGGTAGTTACAGCATTGCAGTGTGACAGAGGTAGTTACAGCATTGCAGTGTGACAGAGGTAGTTACAGCATTGCAGTGTGACAGAGGTAGTTACAGCATTGCAGTGTGACAGAGGTAGTTACAGCATTGCAGTGTGACAGAGGTAGTTGCAGTGTGACAGAGGTAGTTACAGCATTGCAGTGTGACAGAGGTAGTTAGAGCATTGCAGTGTGACAGAGGTAGTTACAGTGTGACAGAGGTAGTTAGAGCATTGCAGTGTGACAGAGGTAGTTACAGCATTGCAGTGTGACAGAGGTAGTTACAGCATTGCAGTGTGACAGAGGTAGTTACAGCATTGCAGTGTGACAGAGGTAGTTACAGCATTGCAGTGTGACAGAGGTAGTTACAGCATTGCAGTGTGACAGAGGTAGTTAGAGCATTGCAGTGTGACAGAGGTAGTTACAGCATTGCAGTGTGACAGAGGTAGTTACAGCATTGCAGTGTGACAGAGGTAGTTACAGTGTGACAGAGGTAGTTACAGCATTGCAGTGTGACAGAGGTAGTTACAGCATTGCAGTGTGACAGAGGTAGTTAGAGCATTGCAGTGTGACAGAGGTAGTTACAGCATTGCAGTGTGACAGAGGTAGTTAGAGCATTGCAGTGTGACAGAGGTAGTTACAGCATTGCAGTGTGACAGAGGTAGTTAGAGCATTGCAGTGTGACAGAGGTAGTTACAGCATTGCAGTGTGACAGAGGTAGTTAGAGCATTGCAGTGTGACAGAGGTAGTTACAGCATTGCAGTGTGACAGAGGTAGTTAGAGCATTGCAGTGTGACAGAGGTAGTTACAGCATTGCAGTGTGACAGAGGTAGTTAGAGCATTGCAGTGTGACAGAGGTAGTTACAGCATTGCAGTGTGACAGAGGTAGTGAGAGCATTGCAGTGTGACAGAGGTAGTTACAGCATTGCAGTGTGACAGAGGTAGTTAGAGCATTGCAGTGTGACAGAGGTAGTTACAGCATTGCAGTGTGACAGAGGTAGTTAGAGCATTGCAGTGTGACAGAGGTAGTTACAGCATTGCAGTGTGACAGAGGTAGTTAGAGCATTGCAGTGTGACAGAGGTAGTTAGCAGTGTGACAGAGGTAGTTACAGCATTGCAGTGTGACAGAGGTAGTTACAGCATTGCAGTGTGACAGAGGTAGTTAGAGCATTGCAGTGTGACAGAGGTAGTTACAGCATTGCAGTGTGACAGAGGTAGTTAAGCATGCGTGTGACAGAGGTAGTTACAGCATTGCAGTGTGACAGAGTATTCAGCATGCATGTGACAGAGGTAGTTTACAGCATTGCAGTGTGACAGAGGTAGTTAAGCATTGCAGTGTGACAGCAGACTAAGCTCTAGAGCCCTCAGGGTGACAGAGTATTCAGCACTGCACTCCTGAACAAGTTTTAGACAGCATTGCATAGACCGAGGTAGTTAGAATGATGCAGAAATTTGACACACATCAAACCATCTCTAGACGCGTAGGCCATTTTCAAACAGTAAAAGTGATACGCACATACTTAAAAGTTACAGACAAGCTGAACATATCAACCACTGGTGAATGTAAGCAAATCATCTGCCCACACATTCAAACCCACTACTTAATAATAGGTTGAGGACATGTTCAAACTCTAATGGATGAACCAAAAGATTTTAAAAAACCAACAAAAAAACAACAATGGTGGTCAGTCACTGTTAAGCATAGTATCCCTGCAGAAGGCAACGACACTTTTAAAACTAAAAAATATAAAAACATGGTTGGGTAAGAAATGGTTTTGCATTTCCACACACTATTCAACAATTGGGCATTCAGTATTCTAGTTGAGCACAAGTCGCCCCTCTCCCAAATAACAAAACTTGTGAATGTTCAGAAACATTAACACTGATAGTTAAACTGCAGAAGTGAACCAGACACTGATTTTAAAGGATTTTGATTCCAGAACAGAAACAACTGGGCAGTCTGATATTTCAGTAGTGTGACCAACTGGAAAAGTAGCCTTCTCTTTTTTCTCCCACAACTGTTTCCTAGTGCTTCTCCTGTTTCTTCTAAAAATAAAACAACTGATACACGTAGAAGTCTTCAGAAGTGACACCCTCTACACACTATGAATTTTCAAAGGGATTGTCTGTGTACGATTGGAACAGAAGACAGAAAAGCTAAGTTTTCTGCCTTTCTTTTTTTTTTTCCAACTGTTTTCTGGTACTTCTGTTTAGAACTTCTAACAACCATTCACCCTGAGGAGTTCTTCAGATTTTACGAACACCTACACATTTCTCCAAGGAACTAAGTATGCTCACATCACAACGGAGCCTTAGCTAAAAAAGAAACAAAACAAAACCAAACCCAACAAAACAAGAAAACAACAGAAACCCAAAATGCTGAAGAGAACTATTTCTGGGTCGAGATGTCACACAAGAGTAACTTAACTCTAACCACCTAAAGAGAATCACACACGATCATCCGGCCTGTCCCCCTAATTAGCGCCTGAAGTAACACCCAGTGCAAAGGGAAGCAGCCATAAATAGCAGAGCCATCTATCTATCTATCTATGTATATATAAATCTATATATAATATATATATACATATTATATATATATATCTATATATATCTATTCACACACATAGTTTATTTCTACATACCACATGATATCTATATCCATCTATCTTTTGGGGGTAAAATCGAATGTAGGTGACAAAGTCCTCCCCCCCACCCCCCTGATGGTTTTGTTTTCCATTCCTTCCACAACCTTACTTTACTGATTATGATCAAGAGACAATGAGAAAGGAATCAAGCTTTGAAATTTCGTCTCTTTTCTTCACATATTCTAGTACCTACAATAGTTCAGTGACAGAAAACGCACACAGTGACAACTCCTCGCCTGATAACAACGTGTGGCAGTTGGCATAATTACGATCATTGTATCCCATCAATGAAAACAGACATTAAGCTCCTTTCTTGTGGAACAATAAGAAAACCCCCCATTAAAAAAACAACCACCCAATTACACAAGATATAAATGCTGCATAATTATTACCTCAAGACAATGAACCAATGACATGGCTGCCTTTAAAAAAACAACAAAAAACATAGAGAAAGACGAATTTCACAAATCAGATGCGTGCAAACAGACAAGACTAACACCTGACAGCTTTGAAAAACATGATCACCAACTTGTAGCAGACTAAACAGACTGACTACAATACCCAACAGATAGATAAGAAAACACTTTACAGGACATCCCCCCCAAACAACACAACCCAACCAAACAAACCAAACTTTCCATTCGCAGACTAAAGCCACCCCACAACTGACAGAGGAGACAGGCCGTTAGAACACAGCCCCATTTTGTAGACTACACAGGAAGCAGACTACCCCCCCCCCCCCCCCCCCCCCCCCACGGCATCCTTTACATGGATCTTTTTCAATTTAAAAAAAAACAAGTAACAAAACTAAATCACAGCAGATGTGACTCAATAACACTTTTACAGTACATCACAGTGTTTTAGGAGGAGGAATTTGAGGGGAAGAGGGGGGGGGGAGCAAAGAAAAACACTAAGAAAGAAAGCATATGAAGAAAACAAAACCTGTAAATCAGAAAAGGGGACAAGAGAGAGGAGGGTACATGGAGAGAGAGAGGGAGGGGGGGGAGGAGAGAGAGAGAGGGGAGAGAGAGAGAGAGAGAGAGAGAGAGAGAGAGAGAGAGAGAGAGGTACAGTGAGATACAGAGAAAGAGAGAGAGAGAGAGAGGTAGGGGGGGAGGGGGGCAGAGAAAAAACAGAATGAGGAGATGGAAAGGGAGAATGGGGAGAAAAAGAAAGGGAATGAGAAAAAGGGGTGGGTGAAGCAGAAGGATAAGAAGCAGGAGGAAGAGAAGAAGGAGAAGAAGAAAGAGGAGGAGGAGGAGGAGAAGGAGCAACAATAATGAGAGCAGCACAAAAAAAAGACACCCAACAAAAACAAACAAACAAACAAACCCAACAACAACACAAACATACATCTCAAACCAAAAAAACAAACCAGAACACAAAGAAAGGAAGAAAGAAAAGAAAAGAAAAGAAAGACAACCCCAAAGAAAATGGGCGAGACAGAGAAACAAGAAGGGGTGAAACGGAAACCCCAATGACAACCTCCACATTTCAGCAGAGAGGGGACACAATCCCAACAGCCACTGTCTGCCACTCCCCCCCCCCCCTCCCCCCCAACTTTCTTTTCTTCCCTTCCCCTTTTCTACCCCCTCCTCTCCAGCACAGGCACACACACACACTGTACCACTGTACGGGGGGGGGACGGGATAGCCTAGTGGTTAGAACATTGCGCTCGCAATCTGACGACCCGGGTTCGATTCCTGTTCAAGGGGATGTTTTCCCCTGGAGTTAACATCAGTGCAGTCTCCACTCTCCCCAAAAGTCCTTCGGAGGAGACTATAAACCGAGGTCCCGTGTGCGAACACACGCAGAACATCTTGCGCACACGTTAAATCCTGTTCCGCTTTTCGTAAGAGTAGGCCATTGTGTGCCGGTGGGAACAGATGACAGAATTTACAAAACCGCATACACACGGGGACTGGATGTAAAAAAGCACATAAGTGCTTATTCCATTATCCTCAATATAAAAGAATAAAAAAAAATACCATCTGAAAATATAAAAAATGACTCTCTCCCACTCACATACACATGCGCACACACACACACACTGTACCATCTGAAAATATAAAAATGACTCTCTCCCACTCACATACACATGCGCACACACACACACACTGTACCATCTGAAAATATAAAAAATGACTCTCTCCCACTCACATACACATGCGCACACACACACACACTGTACCATCTGAAAATATAAAAAATGACTCTCTCCCACTCACATACACATGCGCACACACACTTCTCATACCCCTCTCACCAAATGTCTGCATTTGTACTTTTCTGGGGCAGTTTCCCCCCCCCCCCCCCCCCCCCCCCCTTGTCAGGGCAAGGAGAGGAAGGGGCAGGATGGAAGAGGGGAGGGGCATAAGACAAAAAGTGTGCAAGAGAAAAAGGTTACAGTGGAAACCAATAATAATAGTAGACTGAAGGAAAAGAGACAATGAGAGATGAGAGAGGAGGGGGGGGGGGGGGGGGGGGGGGGGAGCGGAGGGGGAGAAGAGAGGGGGGAGAGAGAGGAGAGAGAGAGAGGGAGAGAGGAGAGAGAGAGGGGGAGAGTGAGAGAGAGAGAGAGGGAGAGAGAGAGAGAGAGAGAGAGAGAGAGAGAGAGAGAGAGAGAGAGAGAGAGAGAGAAGAGATGAGTTTCAAGCACTTTGAGTAGGGGCAAAGGGCTTATCACACATGCACAGAATAACTCGCATATTCACACACCCACACACACAAAAACCCAAATCAAAAAGGCTAAAAGATTATTTCCACTCCAAAACAGCAGCTTAATTTATAATCCCCCACAAACAAGCAAGCAAGCAAACAAAGAAAAGCATGAGCAAACAAACACACACACACTAACAAATTAAACTCGCACTACAAACACCACACACCACAGCTATACGAAAACCTCCCCAGTCCATGCTGTGTCAAAAATGAAAAATGAAAGAGAACAAGAAGAAAAAGAAACAGTACACACACACACAACGTGACAACTCTCTTCCTTGTTAATGATGTTCGAATGATTTCTTCAGAACAGAAAAAAACAACAGAATGATCCAACTATGTACACTTTTCTCTTGTTAATGCAACACACAGAAACAACAACAAAAAACCCCACCCCAAAACATTTATAATGAGAAAAATCACTTTTGTTTTGTCTTCCCTCGAACCACTTCAACTGACAATAAGTGCATTATTACTGTTGTTATTGTTGTTGTTGTTGTTGCTGGTGGTGGTGGTGGTAGTGGTGTTGACTTCTTAGGGTGAAACAAATAGCAAAAACTAGCAACAGAACACAGTGGTCTGTGCCATACCCTTTTTCTCATGAATATTCTCTCTTCTCCCTCAACTCCCTGAGTAAGGAGTGGTTGGGGCAAGAGCTGCACTGAACGCTTTGGGCCATGTCTCTTGGGGACGGGATAGCTCAGTGGTTAGAGCACTCGCTCTTTCAAAGCCAGGGCTAAGCAGCACTGAGTGTGGTTACCTCTTGGATGGATGACTGACTGTTCGTGCACCAAGCTTGATTTCAGTACAGTCCCCCCATTTCAGGGACTGGGAAGGTCAAGCAGCAAGGGAGATAACATGGGGGCCACCCAGGCCAGAAGAGAAGCTGAGGTTTCTCCCCCATTGCTCCCCAACCTCTTAGTAGCAGCTGGCGAGCAGTGACCCTGTTGCTGCATTAGCCTGACCGGGACTGCTAGCACTGCTAGCACTACCAGGACACAACACATACATTCAGACCTTGCTTCAAAATCAGGATGAAGGGCTGGGTCTGATGAGCTTTTCTGGTCTTCTGTATTGCAACAGTGTTCCAACTTGACTGCAGTCACACTTGACACAGAATAGCTATCTGATTCTTCTTTTACCGATGTCACAACCCCTCACAATAGTTGACGAAGAAGTTATTGCCAATTTTCAACAGATGTTAAAAGAAAAACCCAAACCAAACCAAACCAAAACCCACAAGATAATGCTGCAAGCACCAACTCTACAAGATTCAGATCTGAGAGATTTTACCATCTTTAGACAGACACACTTTCTGTGCAGCGAAGAACACAAGCACTTACTTTCTCCCTTCAGCCACTGTGCTTTAGAATTCCCTCCCAGATAACATAAAACCCACCAACTCCCTGGGTGTTCTTGAAGTTCAAATGCTGGGTCTGCTGATGACCCTGTAGTGACCCCCTACTTCTTTTTCAGTCAAAGGAATGAGCCAACAATTCACTGTCCACTCCATGTGGGAACCAGCAGTTCCAATAACCATTCGTTTGATGGTCACTTAGCCGACAGTCCACAGCGTCTTTGTGGCAATGGAAGAGAAATGGTGGAACCTTATTTACTATCATGTCCTTGCTTTAACCTAGCTTGAGAAAAACAGACTGTACGACAACTACCACATCACTGTCTTGTTTAAACTGTGCAGAGATTTTTTGGTCTTTCACATAGATTTTAAGAGTTTGTGTTTTTTTCTCTTTCAAAATATTTGCTCTATATGAGGTGTGACTTGATGTTGGCCTCAAGGAATATTTTCAGTATATAATATTTACTCTGTATTATCATCTGAAGAAGTCATAATGCCTGTGACAAATTGATATATCTTCTGAGTCTTTTTTCCTAGTCTTCTTATTCTTTCAACTTAACAGAAACAGTAATGTTGATAATCTTGATATGCAAAATATGGGGTTTCAGAGATTTCACAAGCAGAAAGGGAGCAAGTTAAAACATAAATAATGTCTTTAATCTACCACTTTCACTTGCTTCAAAAGGAGTGATTTGTTGTGACGATGATAGTTTTTTTTTCAGCTGCCAAATAACAGATTTCATTTTTCGTTTGAGGGCAGAATACACTAAAAGCCAATTAGCTTGTTGCTGCTCCAAATGGATTTGTATACAATGTGTTTCTTTTCTGGAAAAAAAATTGTTTAAAGCACTCACCAGCACATACACACACACACCTGCAGACACCACAGACCAACACACAAACAAATCTGTCTCCAACTTATATCCCTCCATTTAAATAAATTCAACAAGCAAAATTATTTTTTTAAATATAAAAGAACAAGAAAAAAGGGACTTTATTTGACACATGGCCCCTACCCCCCCAAAAAAAACCCCAACAACAACAACACAACAACAAAACAAAACAAAACAACAACAAAAAAACAAAAAAACAAACAACAACCCAAACAAACAAACCACAAAAAAACCCAAACAACAACCACCATCCAACAAACAAACAAAAACAATAAAACAACAACAATAAACAACCCAAAACAAACCCTTAAAAGAACAGACAGGAAAAGAGAAAAGCACAGCAAGCAAAGCAAGGAATCAATATTTCTAGGGGACATGGCAGTAACAGAAGACAGGTCAGGAGAACATCACACACACACACACACACACACACACACACACACACAACACACACACACACAAAACACCAACAACAACAAAATCCAAACAAACAACAACCAACACCCCCCCAACTAAATGATGGTGAGGAAGAAAAATAAAACGTTGCGAATAATGAGACTGAAAGGAGGACGAAAGGGATAGAGACAGAACACTGATATGAAAGAGAGAGAGAGTGGGGGGGGGGGGGGGGGAGGAGAAGAGAGAGAGAGGGAGAGAGAGAGAGAGAGAGAGAGAGAGGAGAGAAGAGAGAGAGAGAGAGAGAGAGAGAGAGAGAGAGAAGACATAACCCCCATGCCCTACCCCATCTTAACCTCCTATTGCCGGGTCATGTAAAGCAACTGACAGCCACTATAGCCCAGTGGTGAAGACCACTTGACCACAATGCCATGGGTCAATGAAGCCGTGGGTTCGATTCTCAGCGGCATCTAGTGAATTAAGGGTGGGGATTTTTACGATCTCCCAGGTCAAATTCATGCACACACCTGCCAGTGCTTTAATTCCCGTCATTTCTATACACATGCAGAAATACAAGTATGCACGTTAAAGATCCCATAATTCATGTCGGCTTACGGAAACATAAACATACCCAGCATACATCCCTGAGTCAGAATGTGGCTACCTTCACGGTGGGCAAAAACGGTTGCATACGCAAGATTTCACCATTGGTGAACCTCAGAGCTCTAGCCGAGGAACAAACAAAAAACCCACCAACAATACAGAAACAGACTAACACATCCACACACTCTTCTCTCTCTCTCTCACTCATTCTCTCTCACACACACACACACACCTTCCCTTTGTCTCTATTTTCAAGTTATCTCAGATTATTTTATTAAAGTGTGCATGCGTGCGTGCACACACACACAGGCCTTACAAGTTCCTTATGTCGAGTTTTATTACTTAAAGAGAAGAGACACCCCCGCACTCATAACACAAATCCCCCCTCTCAACACACACAACACACACAAAGAGCAGAGAGAAAGAAAACAAAAGGAAGATAAACAGCAAGAGAGAGAGAGAGAGAGCGAGTGAAATGCACACACACAAAGAAAATGCCGGTCTATTATCGTCTATGGCCCCAGGACATTATATCTTTAAAAGCAGTCCCTGCATAAAAGACAAGACACACAGAAAAGACAGAAGAAAAAAAAAAAAACCTCCAAAAGTTCCCATTTATTAGAGGCCAGCTCTTTTTAAACAAGACACTGTCTTATAAAGAGAAATCCTTTGATGAGAAGAGAGAGAGAGAGAGAGAGAGAGTAGAGAGAGAGAGAGAGGAGAGAATGAGCAGCCGATGAAAAAGAGCGAGAGAGGGGAGAGGAGGAGGAGGGGATAGAGAGAGAGAGAGAGAGAGAGAGAGGAGAGAGAGAGAGAGAGAGAGAGATGAGAGAGAGGAGAGAGAGAGGGGGGAGACTGACAGACAGAAAGGCAACAGACAGTAACTTTAAGCCAAGAGAAGTCCAAGTCTGATCTTTGAACATATGGAAGAGACAGAGAGAGAGGAGACAGAGAGAGAGAGAGAGGGGGGGGGGGGAAGAGAGACAGACACAGAGTGTGAGTGGGTGAGAGAGAGTAAGAGACACACTGAAAGTGATTTATTACCATTAACAATACAGTCTTTTTGGCAAGGAGCACAGTATGAACACAATTTAAGCAATATATTTTTTGCAACAAGGAAATAATGAAAACCGAAAGAGGAAAAGGAATCTCCAATAACTACATTCAACCGAATGCATTAAAATTATTTGTTTATCACAAGCTTGTACACACACACACACACACACACACACACACACACACACACACACACACACACACACCAACCAGTGTCATGTTCCCCACTTTGATTTTTAAAAAAAATCAGCAACAGTGTGGGATTGAGAGAGTGAGAGTGAGTGAGAGAGAGAGAGAACAGAGACAGAGAAGAATGGGAGAGAAATGGTGGAGGGGGGGGGGGGGAGGGGGGGGCACAAGAAGGCCCATAGGCTGACAGCAGAGAGACAGGCAACAAACAGTAAAATGTTGCCTTTAAATTAAGCTAAGAAATAAGAGGGTCCATCAATCTTCAAATAAATCACTCACTCTCTCACACACACACACTTATCTTTTCCCCCCTCTCCATACCCTACAGATCTTGTAGTCAGAGTGTTTGAGGTAATGCCTTCAGATGTAATGATGAAACAGAGGTTGCAGTATGCCATGTACATGAATATGTATTCCAATCCAATCGTACTATTTATTCCAATCCAATCGTACTGTTTATTCCAATCCAATCGTACTGTTTATTCCAATCCAATCGTTCTGTTTATTCCAATCCAATCGTACTGTTTATTCCCCTGTCAACCACAGAGGCCCTATCACGGTGATCACATCGTTGGTGGCTAAAGCTCGGATCTAAACTCTGCAGCTACATACAGAAGAATTAAAATACCACGGTTAAAACCAACCAGCCAGCCCTGCAATCCTTCCTCGCATCAACGCCCTAGTCAACCGCAAGGGTCAAACCAGGACAGTCACTGCGTGGTGTCCGAACCACATACCCAACAGTTACACTTGGACAAACCCAATAGCCAAGAGCCCAAATGCAATCGTTTCTGCCTACTATGAAGGTAGCTGCAATCTGACTTGGGGGGGTGGTGTCTAAACACGACACCTGTGTATATGCATACATTTAAAAAAAAATCTTGTCTTCCTAATCTACCTGCATGAAATGGCCTACTCTTCCAAAAGGTTACCCCCAGTTAACCGTAGCATATTTCCAACAACAATAAAAAAAATAAATAAATGATCTGTCAAATCAAACCCCAATTAGAAAGGGAGGAAAAAGGAAAAATGAAGACCTATCTGATGTTTAAACTGTAAAAGACAGGTTTTTCTTGGAACAGCAAAAAAAACCAAAAAAAAAAACTTGTTGAGAGAGAGAGAGAGAGAGGAGAGAGAGAGAGAGAGGAGAAAGCCAAAAAAACAAAACCAAAAACCCCAACCAAAAAAAAAAGCCCAGAAAAAAACAGAATGAATAAAAAGGAAAGAAAACAGACACACTTGAAAACCTAAAGGCCTCACTCTTGTCCTTGAAGAAAAAAGGAGAAAGAGGGAGAGAGGAGGGGAGAGGGGGGAGAGAGGAGAGAGAGAGAGTGAGGGGGAGAGGAGAGAGAGAGGAGAGAAAAAGGGGGGGAAAGAGAGGGGGAGGGAGGAGGAGGGGAAAAGAGAGAGAGGGAAGGGAGGGGGGAAAAAAGGAAAGGGACCGGGAGGAAATAAGGGGAAAAGGGTTTTGAGGGAAAAAAATTTTGTTTGAGTAGGTGGGAGGAGAATAAGGGAGGGTACCAAAGGGGGGGTGAAAACAAAAAGGAAGGGAGAGTTTGGGGAATTTTGCTTCTCCTACTGTATGATCTCTAACATTGTTTGTAGGCAGTTTGATTTTTTGGAATAATCTATTTATATATATAAATATATATATATAATATATATAAAATATATAATATATAATTATATATATACACATGTTCTTGAAGATAATGTTCAACATTTTTATATAGTCTCTACAAAATTCTTGTGTAAATTATGATTCCAAAGAGGAAATTAATGGGAAAAATAAAGGAAACAGAAAAAAAAGGAAGAAAAAAAAAAAATTAAAAACAAAAACAAAAAACCAAGGCAGGAGGGAGGAAAGCAATAAAAGGAAAGGAAGAAAGCAATAAAAACAAAGGAAGAAAGCAAATAAAAAAAGAAGAAGGAAAGTAATAAAGAGAGGAACAGATGGGGAATTCAGAAAGGTCAATAGAAAGAATGAAAAAGGACAGAAGGAAGGGAAGAAGAGAGACAAGAATAAAAAAAATAAAAAAGAGCGAAAGAAAGGAAGATGATCAGTCTTTTTTCTAAGGAAAGGCCAAAGGTTTAAAATTGAAGATTTTAGCAGAGACTGATGTGAGAGGAACACGTGACAGTGTTTGTGAAAGTGAGAGGGAGGGAGAGACGGGGGGGGGGGGGGGAGGGGGGGGGGGGGGGGGGGGGGGGGGGGGGGGGGGGGGGGGGGGGGGGGGGGGGGGGGGGGGGGGGAAGAAAGAGAGAATCTGTGTGTGTGTGCATGTCTTGTATGTATCACAGAATGATGTATTCTTTTTCGTTTTTGAATCTATTGAAATTAAGACCTATTTACAATCATTGAATACACATGCCAACACCGCCCCCCTTCCTAAATAAACCCCAACACATTACATTCCAAGGAGTTTTCCAATATTCTGTGCGAAATATTAAAAAAGAAAAACCCAAACAAACAGAAAATGGTGAAATCCCGTCTTTCACACGAGAAATCTTCTGTTCCTCATCACATTCCCTCCTCACAGTCAGACCCACATTTTCCACCGCTCTGGGGTTTCCATCTTTTAGATAAAAAATGACCACCCATGCTAAACACTGATAAATTCCCTGTGGACTTCTGATGCAGAGGATGCCACATGATGAGCCTGAGTATGGCTGTGGCTGTGGCTGTGGCAGAGAGACAGAAAAGACCGGCATACGTGGAAACAGCAGTACAGGAATGTCGCAGGAAAAAAAAGGGCTAACCACTGTTTTCTTGAAATTTATATTTTTCTTTTTAAACCATGACAGAAAACTTTATCAGTGTGGAAAGATCCTTAATGTGTTTTCTTTCTATAAACTGACTGGGGAAAAAAAAGTCAAGACTTCTCAAACAACCTGTTTCTGAAAAAAACCGAAAGTGTGAAGGCAGCATAGTTAGACAGTGCCTGAACTAAGGGGAGACAGGAGAAAAGGGGGAGGAGGGTGGGGAGGAGGGTGGGGAGGAGGGGCCACGTGTGACATCGACCAGCTGGGAAAAGAGCCACAGGTCGGTCACTCTCAGGCTGAAAACTAGCTCCTTTCACAGTTCCTCAGGCTGAAGATCTCCCACACGGACCAGTTACCAGTGTGGGTGGCACTGGGCCATACATATCACACCACGTTTTCCACCCCCTCCCCTCCACCTTTTCTAACGCCCTGTCACACCATACATGGCCCAGTGCAGTGGACCCAGAGAGTGTGGGGACAGCCAACAACATCACCCAGGCAGGCAGGCAGGCAGGCAGGGAAGTTTGATAACGCGCCAGACTGTAACTAAACCTGCCCAGGAAAGCCCAAACAGCAACAGCAGTAGCAGCTTGTGAGTGCACTACTTCATTTGCCGGTCAGGTGTTGGTGGGTACTGTGTCCATTATTTAACTCAACATACCTACCTAACAGGCACAGAGTGTCAGAACAGTACAGTTCTGCACTGCCTGCCTTGTAGCCTTGTACTGCCACAACACTTTTGTTTCTGCATTGCTCAGATCCAATCTAATCCAATCCTACTGTTTATTGCCCTGTCCACCACATGAACTATATCAGGGCTGTCACCTGACAGCTAAGATATTGTGTTCAGATAGTGGAATTTATGATTTCATGAAACTACAGTACAACCCATTTCTACTCAAATACACACACACTCACTCTCTCTCTCTCTCTCTCACATAGCTCTCAGTTTAGTTTTTTTTTCTTCTCCATATTGTTTTTCAAGCTTCAACAGTGCGCCCAATTTCCAAACCAACAGATGAGAAAACATACGCCTTGATTATACAGAGCTTTCCAAACTCATGAGGCGAGTACAAACATCTAGGTTGCAATGACACAGCCAACAAACAGTTTGATATCGGAGGACCGTGGAGAAGCATCATTCACTTTGCCACAATGGCTCTACAGTAATTGTCGCCCTGTGCCCACACCACAGTGCTGTCTTCTCCATCTTGTCAGCGGTACCATGCAATTGTTGTACATTAGGATATAATCATGGTCTTCCAGCCAAGATGGCACTGGAAGCTGGCATCTTATCCTTGTCGCCTATCTCTTTTGTTCTGAAGGTTGTCTTTGCTACAAACGACAACCTTTTCTGTGCTAACACAAAACTAGAATCTGTTCTGTCTACGCAGTGGATCGGTGGTCTAGAGGTAACGCGCCTGTCTAGAAAGCGAAAAGTCCGGGTCTGAAGTGTGCGGCGGTTCGTACCCCGTTTGGACCGGAAATTTTTCCTCCATCCATTAGACCATGAGTGGTGGTCTGGGCGCTAGTCTTTCGGATGAGACGATAAACCGAGGTCCCGTGTGTTACACGTAATTATTTAGCGCACGTAAAAAAACCCACGGCAACAAGAGAGTTGTCCCTGGCAAAATTCTTAGAAAAAAGCCACTCTGATAGGGAAGCAAATACAGCTGCAGAAAAAAAAGAAAAAAAAGGGTGAAAGGGTGGCGCAGCGCTAAATGGCGACGCGTTCTCCCGCTCTCCCCGGGGAGAGCAGCCCGAATTTCACGGAGAGAAATCTGCCGTGACTTAAAGTGGTATGAAATAAAATCTGAGCGCTTTGATTTGTTGCTTTACAAGATTCAGCGCTATATGAATTCCATACATTATTATTATTATTATTACTCTGACTGAAAGATTGACTAAGGCATAAAAATGCTCTTTTTAAAAAATTTTTTTTATCTTGGACCACACAATGACACTTTTTTCATTTACTTTTTTTACTATAGAATATATGTTCACAGGGTTTGGTGTTACACAAATCTTGATCATTATCAATCACTTTGAAATTTTTGTCACTTCCACATTTATATTACTTTACCTTGATGAATAAATAATACAACAGCTGTTTTCATTTAGCAGCTTTTCATATAATGAACTGGATGAGTCATCAAACCAGGGGGAAGGGGGGGGGGTGGAGAAAGGTGGATTGTCATGTTAGCATAAATGCCATGGGCTTTTTATCATCATCATTATCACAGATTAAAATGCCTATAGCCAATTCCCCTTACGCAATTCCACACAGACAGACGCGGCACACAAGTTGAAAACCACCTCTCTAATCTAACAGGCTTCTCCCACTGTTTTTCTCAAATCCGGATTATATCCCCTACCTAATTTCCTGGCCTCCCCCACCCCCCCCCCCTCCCCCACTCTTCGCCCCGTGGCCTCCTATTAAACCGACAGCGTCTTATTTATGGTTTTTTTCCCCCGATCTTTTCAGTCAGCCACAGGGTTATCTCCCCTTATCTCCAGCTCAGGGAAGATTTCAACGCAAAAAATGGACGACACAGTCCATCCCTGTAAGGTTTCCCTTCCTCCAACAACCAAATCAGAATAAGATAAGTATCCTTTATTTCTTATTTCTACGGTGATGACGATGACGGTGATCACCTGATGTTGACATGGGCAGTATGTCAGCCATTTTTCACTGGGCAGTAAACAGCAATACACAAAAGAGATTCAGGATATGGAAAGTCTTTAATTAAGGAAAGGCACTGCTTTGAGGACAGGTCTTTGTGCAATGGATGACAACAGCAATGAAAATTCTTCAAGTTTCAACAAAAATCCAACAAACAAAACCACAGTAATGAAAAAAACAACCCAACAACAAACAAAACCAAAAACAGAGCGAACAATAAGGGAGTCATGAAAAGGATTACACGACAGTGTCAAAGTTAATATAACAAAATTACTTTCCAGCAGAGGAGTCTCCAGGCTATTTTGAATTTCAAGCCGTCTCCCCCCTTCCCCCTCCACCCCTTCCCATCTTTCTCCCCCACCCTTCCTCCTTGTTGTCAAATAATGCTTTAGCAAAAAGCAATGTTGTCGTTTTCCTTCAAATCAACTTTTCTTCTCTTTTTATTTTGATGTTGTGATTTCAATTATTGGGATGCCATAGTTTTGCTACATTGTCATTTTCTTCCCTTACATTTATCAAGAGCTCACTGGCATTTCTGTTGGAAGCTTTTTTCTTGATTGGGGTTAATTACTTTTATTTAACAACAATAAATCTGTTACACATACGGCTGACATCTCAGAATGCTTTATAGCCCAATCAATCCAATTCTATTATTAATAAGCTCGCCGACCACAGTGGCCATATCAGGCCCTTTCTTCTTTGTTGAACACTCAGACAACTACTATTGTTCTCCGTCATAGAAGTGAAAAAACCCCATCATGCTGCCGTTAAGCACCTGACAAGTCAGGCCTTGCACATCCGACTTTGGCATGGGAGAGCATTGTTATCTTTTAAGCCTTTCTGGAAAAAAGGCAGACTATACCAAGAAGGCAGAAAACAGACAAGAAGGTGACAAGAAAAAAATAACATGGCCAAAACAAAGAGAAGGATAGAAAAGAGGGAATTCCTGGCACAGGATTTCCAGAAGGAGGGGATGCTATTCATACTGATA